>JABUQX010127699.1:0-2500 GCA_015478945.1 Trachelipus rathkii | reverse complement strand
TCCTCGTCAGTAGAGAAGAGCCTCTTTTAATCCCGCTAATCCTAACGGGGTTCTCAAACTTTACCCTCTGGATTAAGTATGAAGGAACTCATCAATATGCATGTAAGGCTTGTCAATGTATGCAGAGCGATTATCTTATGTACAACAATGTATTTTTCCATGAATATGTATACTATGTATATGTGTATGCATGTATGTGTATATATTTGTATGCATGTATGTATACCTGGAAAACTTGGAATTATCTTATGTGCAGCAATGTATATTTACACGAATATGTGTACTATGTATGTGTATGTTTATATGCATGTTGCAAAGGGATTATCTTATGTGCAACAATGTATATATGCATGAATGGACATTTATAAGCTGTTGACTCCGTTAATATTAGGTTAGGTTAATTTAGGTTAAGTTTAGTTAGGTTAGGCGAGGTTAGGTTAGGTTTGGTTTGGTTAGGTTAGGGTTAGGTTAGTTACCCAAAATTTAATGTATTTACTCCTAAAATTCATTAAAATAACTTGATACATTAATTATTGATTTTCGCTCCTGGAGTCATCAGTTTATAAATAGCCTGCATGAATATATATATACATGTATATATATGCGTGTATGTTTGTTTTGTGGGTATGTATGTATACCTGGAATACTTTTAAACATAAGCAAATATTGTATAAAAAATGAGTGTTAGCCTAATTTCTTTGCAAATTATACTCAGATTTGTTTATAGAGGTATTTATATAATTTCCCTTTTCCTGACTTTAAAAATATAGGTTAATAATAATAATAATAATAATAATCATAATAATCACACACAAACAATAATAATAATAATAATAATAATAATAATAATACAAATAATACATAATAATAATAATAAGAAGAAGAAGAAGAAGAAGAAGAAGAATTATTATTATTATTATTATTATTATTATTATTATTATTATTATTATTATTATTGTTGTACTACTGAATGAAAATGACTGGAAATGTATGTTTTTAAGAGAGAGAGAGAGAGAGAGAGAGAGAGAGAGAGAGAGAGAGAGAGAGAGAGAGAGAGAGAGAGAGAGAGAGAGACGAGAGACGAGAGGAGAACAAGGAATGGGGTTGGAGAGAGGGTTAATAAGAGGGGAGTCGGGATAGGGGTTGGGAGAGAGGGAGAGAGAGTGAGAGTTTGGGAGTGAGAGGGGAATTGTTAATTAGCATTAGGGAAAGAGACAAAATCTGTTCACTAATTGAAGGACCTATAAAACTCTCGTTCATTTAATTGACAATAAAAGTCTCTCTCTCTCTCTCTCTCTCTCTCTCTCTCTCTCTCTCTCTCTCTCTCTCTCTCTCTCTCTCTCTCTCTCTCTCTCTCTCTCTCTCTCGCTTTACTATTTTCTATCTTCTTTTCTTCTTCATCTCTATTCTTTCCAAAGTTTTCAAATCTGTCCTTAAGGAGAGGATTTAGAATGTATGTATTTATGTATTCTCTCTCTCTCTGTTTTTTCTCTTATTCTCTTTCTCATCTCTCTCATTTCACTGTCTCTCTTCTATATATTTCTCTCATTTCCCATTTTATTCTCTCTCATCTCTCTGCCATCTGTCTCTCTCATCTATCTCTTTCTCTCTTTTCTCTATTTTCTCTCTCTCTGTCTCACTCTCTCTCTCTCTCTCTCTCACACACACACACACACACACACACACACACACACACACACACACACACACACACACACACACACATTATTTTTACTTTCTTTAAAATTTTAATTTTCTCTCTCTCTCTCTCTCTCTCTCTCTCTCTCTCTCTCTCTCTCTCTCTCTCTCTCTCTCTCTCTCTCTCTCACACACACACACACACACATACACACTTTTTTCACATGCTTTAAAATTTTCATTTTAACTCTCTCCTCTCTCTCTCTAACTCACTTTATTTTCACTTGCTTTAAAATCTTCATTTTAACTCTCTCTCTCTCTCTTTCTCTCTCTCTCTCTCTCAGACACACACACACAGTTTTTTTTCACTTGCTTTAAAATCTTCATTTCAACTCTCTCTCTCTCTCTCTCTCTCTCTCTCTCTCTCTCTCTCTCTCTCTCTCTCTCTCTCTCTCTCTCTCTCTCTCTCATGTTCATCCATGTATGCGGATGATAAATAAACATTTCGGTCTTTCCCATAAATTACACTATGAAATATTAACAAACTATGAAATTTCAACCCAATACCAAAATTCATGACGTGATGTAAATAAATACATACAGTGTATGCACATACACATACATACATACATAGACGTGTATATTCACACATGAGCCGTGATGTTTATGAGTTTATGTATATATACTGCACACAATATTGCCATAACTATGGTATATTCACACAAAGTTGTGTATGTATATGTGTGTATGACTATGCTGCACACATACATACATACACGGTATATTCACACATAAGCTGTATATGTATATGTGTGTATGTGTATATACTACACACACAAGTAACATACACGGTTAAATAGCG
>JABUQX010127698.1:67500-71808 GCA_015478945.1 Trachelipus rathkii | reverse complement strand
GTTGTACTTCGTTCAGTTCGTTTGGGTGTTTAACCGTTTCGCATTTTATCGTAGAAACGCACCGCGTTTTCGTGTCCACTTCAATTATTATTATTAAAAGGAAGAAAAGTTAAGTAGAAAATGCTATAAAACAAAATATTAGCAAAACTGTTTTAAAGGAAAATTTTAAAATATGGAAACAAAGATTCCATAATTTTCTTACTTAAAGGAATTTATTTGAATTTTGAAATGTTATGGTGTAGGAAAATAAGTATCTCCATGTTGTGGAGTTAAACATCATCTCTTATCCTCAAACACGTTACCCGCTTCTGAAAAAGCTTTTTAAACTTTGAAGACCCGTAGAACTTTATATAAGTTGCGTTTCCAGAAGCCTGACATCGTTTACAGAGCCCGTTTGCGCACTTCTACGTCACGTAAACGTCACAGTCAGGCGCCCGTTGTTAAATCCTCGATTTCGGGAATTAATAAACGGGCGGGCTGCGCGGATGAATACTTTGTTTACAAACAAATCTTTTTACAAAACATTGGTCGGTAATGGTTTGCCAAAATTTTTTAATATTTCAGTTAACTTTTATACTAAGGATACTAATATATCTTACCATTTCATAAAATAGATACATATAAGTATAAGGGTATTGTAGGATTTCATTTAGGGAGGTGGAAAATATATAAGGTTGTATTATATATATATATATATATATATATATATATATATATATATATATATATATATATATATATATATATATATATATATATATATATATATATATATATATATCTATATACTATAATATTTATAATACGTTTGTAATTAATAATTACTACTTCATTATTTATCGATTCGATATATCTTTTTCAGTTTTCCAATAATAAATTATAAAAACGTCGATCTGGCAAAAAATATAAAGTTGTTTTTATTTCGTAAGATTTGGGGAGACAAATTTTTACCGCTTCTGTTTACGCCCATAAGTAAAGAGTGTTTACAATTGCCAGCTGATCCGACGAGCTCGCTCGTTTCCAGGTACTCAAATTTCCTGTTCTGATTGGTTAAATGTAATTTTCAGTTCGAAGCGTTTCAGAAGGTCAGTTTTACACGGGCTGCACTCGGAAACTGGAAACACGGCTATAGTATATTCATACTTAATAAATTTATTGATCAGCTTATCCAAATTTTGGCTTACAGAACTAAGAGCTCACAGTATGGATTAGTGATGCCAAATACTTCTAGAGAGACTCCACTTGTTAATCAGACAAGTTTTAAGTAGAAAATAGCTGCGTTTCCAGAAGCCCGAGAGATGCAGCCTATTGTGCAAAATCGACTCGAGCGCTGATGAAAATTACGTGTAATCGAAAACAAATTAGTATCTGGAAACGGCAATCTAACAACTCTGCTCTTATATGTATCTATTTTATTGAAATGATACGATATATTAGTATCATTAATATTCAATGTTAACTAAAAATATTTAAAAAATTTGGCAATTTCAAACACATGTTTTAAAAGGTTTGTTGTAAACAAGTATTCTTCTGCACCAACCCGCCCCATTTATTATTCTCAGAAATCAAGGATTTAACAACAGGCACGCGGCTGTGTTTACGTGACGTGGTGCAAACGGGTTCTGGAAACTATGCATGTGCGCCTGTGTGCCGCTTGGGCTGCAGCCGGGCTTCTGAAACGCAGCTTATGTAGGTGTAGCTGAAATTCGAAAAGTTCCGAAGTTCCGGCCGGAACTGCGGCGGAACTTTCAATGTTTCGGAAAGTTCAGTTCCAGCCGGAATTTAAATTCTGGTTTAAATACATCCTAATATATATATATATATATATATATATATATATATATATATATATATATATATATAAAGATATATATGTATATTTTCTCTCATACATATATATATATATATATATATATATATATATATATATATATACAGTATATATATATATGATGGGACGATTAAGAATTTTTGACGATGACGATTATAGTAAATTTTGATGATGACTATGACTTATGACTCTCAAATTTGGACTACAGACTGGATAATAAGATTGTATTTTCTCATATTTAATGGAAAACGAGTATTTAATATTTAGAAAATTTATTTCGAAAATGATTTCTAGAATATATATATATATATATATATATATATATATATATATATATATATATATATATATATATATATATATATATATTTTTTTTTTTATATATAGTTTTATATATATATATATATATAGGAACGTTCCACTAAAGGATGTATTAACAAATGTCGAACGACGTCTTAATCGATTTTTCAGTGACTAAAATAATAGAGCGACAAAGGTTGCCAATACCGTTTTTTTAAACTAAAGAATACCCAGATTAAATCGCCAAGATGTCAAAGAGTCAGAGGTCTCTCGGCCTCAGCGGGGACGACGGGGAGGACTTCGTCCCCCTCTGTCCCACCGTCGGCTCGAGCCCCTTAAAAAAAAAATTAAAACAAAATTAACATATAAAAATTAACATGATATAATAAAGCAACATGTGGCAACTTTTTCTCTTCTTCTATTGGAGTTTAAGTTAACACGTCACAGTGCATGGCTAGACGATTAGTGTTCAGCGATATTTCGAAATCTGTATTTTTATGTAACAGCCTTTTGGTATGGCATTACTTAGTATCCTTATGTATCTTGATGTTTATACACACTGCTATATATATATATATATATATATATATATATATATATATATATATATAACTATATATACTGCTGCTATAACCTTATATATAGGCCAGCTTTTCGATTATCCGTCATATGTATCTTAAAAGCTATTAATGCTACAGTAGAGCAGGATACATTGCTGGAATGCTGGTCCAAAGTTTGCTGGAAATGTAAAAAAAAAAAAAAAAAAAAAAAATCTCAAAAACTACAATAGCTACAGCGAAAAGAGAATACATTTTTGGAATCCTGGTAAATTTCACATAAGAAAATGTAAAAATAATAATAATAATAAAATTATTGTTAATAATTATAGTAATATATGATTAGAGAGGCTATTTAGAGACCTTTTATTGGTTTCTCGATAAAATAAATAGACTTTCTATTAAATTTTGCTTATTTACACTAGGGGCTCGAGCCGACGGGGAACATAGGGGGGACGTTTTCCATACCCAATAGGGGCGGAGGGACCCCCGCGACACCCAAATACCAAGGCAGGGTTCGGGGCCACTCCCAGAGAAGTAATTTTCACCGTAGTAGTTCCCCGGAGAATGGCTTCGAGACCCGACTCCCATCGATTGCGGTATACCCTTGGGGTATTCTTTAGTAAAAAAAAAAAAGCAAAATTTAATAGAAGGTCTATTTATTTTAACGAGTAAACAATATCTAAATAGGCCTTCTTATCATATTACTATAATTATTAGAGTAATTTTTTCTTATTAATATTATTTTACATTTTCAATTCCACCAGGATCAAAATGTATTCATAACACCAATTTGAATTTGTTTCAGGGCAGGCTTTTTGGACCAGCATTTCAGCAATGTATTTCAATTTACTGTAACGTCATACATATGACAGATATTATCGACTTCCATATATATCTTTCATATACTCTTTCTATATATATATATATATATATATATATATAATAATAATAATAATATAATATAATAATAATAATAATAATATATATATAATAATATATATATGTATATAATATATATATATATATATATATAATAATAATAATAATATATATATATAATAATAATATATAATATGTATAATAATAATAATATAATAATATATATAATGTATATATATATATGTATATAATAATATATAATAATAATATGTATAATAATATATAATAAATAAATAATAATATATATATATAATAATATAATAATGTATAATAATAATAATAATAATAATAATAATAATAATATATATGTGTAATATAATAATAATAATAATAATAATATATATAATATATATATATAATAATAATAATAATAATAATATATATATGTAATAATAATATAATATATATATATAATAATAATATAATATATATAATATATATATATATATATAATAATAATAATAATAATATATGTATATATATAATAATAATATAATAATAATAATAATAATAATAATAATAATAATATATAATATATAATATATATAATAATATATATATAATAAATAATATATATAATAATAATAATATGTATAATAAATAATAATATAATAATAATAATAATAATAATAATAATATATATAATAATAATATATATAATAATAATAATAATAATAA
>JABUQX010127698.1:0-60000 GCA_015478945.1 Trachelipus rathkii | reverse complement strand
TCCTGTTCTAATCTCGATGTTAAATAACATTTATTGATTGAAAACAACGTTGTTTAGCTTTTATCGCTGTTTAGTATTATTAGTATTAGAATGTCTTGTTTTTATGCCAAATGGATATAGCAATTTCTCAGTTGAGTTAATCATTCATGAAAGATTTCAGTATGTATTAATGAAACTTATTCTATTTCATTATTAGCGACAATATATATATATATATATATATATATATATATATATATATATATATATATATATATATATATATATATATATATATATATATATATATATATATATATATATATATATATATATATATATATATATATATATAGTAATAAAATACTCCTGATGTATTTTCACCATGCTGGGATTTGATCCTGGACCCTAGCAGATGAGCGTGCAAAGTGTTTGACCACTACGCCACGATGAGCTAAAAGAAGAACCCGGGAATACTTCTGCTGTCCACGCGTCAGTACTCCTCGTGCTCCTCCCGCTCACACTCGGAAGCATTTCCGGGTTCTTTTAGCTCATCGTGGCGTGGTCAAACACTTTGCACGCTCATCTAACAGGGTCCGGGATCGAATCTAGCATGAGGTGAAAATAGCAACAGGGGGATATTTATTACTTTGAATTTGATTGCAGGTTATTGCAATATATATATATATATATATATATATATATATATATATATATATATATATATATATATTTATATATATATATAACTCTTGCTCCTTGTGCCTCTTCTATATATTATATATATATATATATATATATATATATATATATATATATATATATTTATATTTTTATATATATATCTATATGTATATATATTATATATATATATATATATATATATATATATATATATATATATATATATATATATATATATATATATATAATATTTAGATTATTTATATATATATATATATATATATATATATATATATATATATATATATATATATATATATATATATATATATATATATATATATATATATATATATATATATATTAAAATAAAATTAAATATATTATATATATATATATATATATATATAATTTTGAATATTTATTACCTTAAACTAAAGTTTATTCTATAATTACAGGCTAGATTTTGTGTAAACTTGGGAAAACTTTAAAAAAAAAAACAACAAAATGAATAATTAAAAAAAAATAAAAGCCTTTTCAAATATTTAATTAAGTAATGAAAAATTCGTAATTGTAAAATAAACTTCCGAAAAAATATATTACGAAATTACTTTTTAAAAGAAAATATTTAAACAAATTTCAGTTTCTCGTAGTAGCTTTTTGTTTCTAGGTCTAAATTATATGCAGCCACCAGGGTTGGGTTCAAGTACATTTTTTCAAGTACAAGTACAAGTACAAGTACTCTAGAATTGTTCAAGTACAAGTACAAGTACAAGTACTCTAGAATTTGTTCAAGTACAAGTACAAGTACAAGTACATGGTATCAAGTACAAGTACAAGTACAAGTACTTTATGAAAACTTGCATATATATATATATATATATATATATATATATATATATATATATATATATATATATATATATATATATATATATATATAATAACATATATATATATATATTAATATATATATCATCATCATCATCATCATCCTCCATCATCATCATCATCATCATCATCATCATCATCATCATCATCATCATCATCATCATCATCATCATTATCATTATCATTATCATTATCATTATCATTATCATTATCATTATCATTATCATTATCATTATCATTATCATTATCATTATCATTATCATTATCATTATCATTATCATCATTATCATCATTATCATCATCACCACCCATCTTATCTCCCCAAGACTGGAGGCAAGGTGCGTAACATATACCGGAAACATAAAAATAGTAGAAGAATATGAAGCAAGTAGAAAAGAAAGCCCAGCCTTACCGCCCCCTTTATACCAATTAGTGAGAACTCGTCGCAGTCAGAAAAATCCACCCTAGAGCTTCATGGGACTGCGATTGACCATCAACTATGACCTCTCGTCAATGTGGGGTTCATTCCTTGGCCCAGGTGGGCTACAACCATACCTCCTCACAAAACCCACCATTCACTCCTGTTATGCACCTTTCTTCTCGCCTCTGCCAAACTCACATTTCTCTCTTCCAGGCATTCTTTTTCTGACTCATTCCACTTTTTCTTCTGTCTCCCATCCGGTCGATTCCCAACACACTTACCACTATACATCCATTTAACCGACCGTCTGTCATCCATCCTTTCCACATGACCAAACCATCTCAACGTACTTTCATTTATTCTCTCATTTACCCCTTTCTTCACACCAAACAACTCTCTAATACGTTCATTCCTCATTTTATCATTTCTTTTCACATCTAACACGCCACTAAGATTTCCATCTGAACACATTGTAATTTAGATCTATACCACTTATTCCAGACCATAGTCCCACTACTATACATTAACACGGGTAACAACATACCCTCATGTAAGACCCTAGCGCACTCAACACTTAGTCCCTTTACATCCACCAACGATTTAACTGCACCAGCCACCTTAGTGCCATTCACAATTTTCTTACTACACTCTGCATCATCCGCTCCCTTTTCATTCAACATATATCCTAAATATTTAAATTCAGACACTTTTTCCAGCTGCTCACCATCTAACATAACCACACTGAGGTCTGTCCTCACTCACAACCATAACCTTACTTTTATCTTCGTTTACTTTCAAACACTTTCTTTTACACACCCTACCAAATCTCTCTACTAGTCCTCTCAAACTCTCTTCAGATTCGCCACACAAAACCAAATCATCCTCATATAATAGGTAGGGAATCCTCCACTCTCATCCATTCTCCATCATTCGAACTCTATCCCTTGTCACCCCTACCTCTAATTCTTTCATAACCTCATCCATATACAGATTGGATTGCCAAGGAGACATACCACATCCCTCACTCCGCTATTAATATTAAAATAATCACTTTCGACTCTATTTATTCTTACATACGCTTCACTATCGTCATACATACTTTTGATTCTATTCAGAAGCTTACCACCAACACCATATCACTAACACCTGCCATAGATTCCTTATTAATCCTATTATACGCCTGTTGCAAATCCATAAATTCTAAATACAATTTATTCTTCTCCTCCCTCATTATCCCAATCATTTGTTTCAATGTACAGATTTGATCCCACACATCCTCTACCACTTCTAAACACACCTTATTCTTCCCCAAATTAGTTCTTCACTCATTCGACACACTCTTTCGACCAAAATATCAACATATATCTTCCCTACAACACTCAATAAACTAATTAACCTATAATACTTACAGTTACCTTTTTACCTTACCCTTGTATAAAGGTACTAATATTGAACTCCTCCAATCCCTCGGAACTATACCCTCCATAAACGTTTTTGTTATACAACTTCCAAATCAATCAATCACCATCTCTCATATATATATATATATATATATATATATATATATATATATATATATATATATATATATATATATATATATATATATATATATATATATATATATATATATATATATATATATATATATATATATATATATATACATGGGCGTAGGCAGGGGGGGGGGAAATAAAAATTATGAACCTAATATGTTTGCCAGACGACGTTTTTAAGGGTTTAGTAGTAGAAAAACTGAAAAAATACTTCAATCGATAGATAATGAAGTAGTAATTACTAATTAATAACGTATTATATTATTTTTTTTAAAGTTTTAATGTGTTTTCGTTTTCATATTGGCTTAAAGTCAACTAGCTTTGTGCTTTTATACAGCTGGATTCTTCTAACATTATTCTCCGCTAGAACTTTCAGTATGTCGATAGCATTTGGCGGCTGCCAAAGCTGTTAAATCAATCACGGAAGGCGTACCCGTTGATATTCAGCTGCAAACAACACATTAAAAAACAATTGCAGAAAATAAAGAAATTTACAGCAGTTTTGAGGACCATAATTTTTATGTAATAATAATAATATATATAATATATGTAATAATAATAATAATATATATATATATATAATAATAATAATATATATATATATATATATATGTATATATAATATATAATAATAATATATATAATAATATAATAATAATAATATATAACACATAATAATAATATATATATATATATATATATAATAATAATAATAATAATAATAATAATAATATATATAATATAAAAAAAATAATAATAATAATAATATGTATATGTAATAATATATATATAATCACTCTGACCTTTGCCCTAAATTAAATCCTGCCTGCAGCCCATGTATGTAATAATAAAATATATATAATAAAAATAATAAAAATAATATATATATATATATATATATATATATATATATATATATATATATATATATATATATATATATATATGTATATATGGTTTTGTGGGGTGAATATGGAGAGAGTTTGAGAGGATAGAAAGCGTTGGGGGAGAGTATAAGGATGGGTTTTGAAAGTAAAAAACGTAGATAAGAGTAAGGTTATGGTTTATGGTGAGGACAGTCCTCGGTGTGGTTAATGCTAGATGGGGAGCAGCTGGAAAATAAGTGACTGAGTTTAAATATTTGGGATATATATATTTGTTGGACGAAAAGGGAACGGATGATGCCGAATGTAGTAGGAAAGGTGAATTGCAGGAAGGAGGCTGGTGCAATTAAATCATGGTGGATGTAAAGAGATTAAGTATTGAGTGCTAGGGTCTTGCGTGATGGTAAGTTGTTACCTGTGTTAATGTATAGTAGTAAGACTATGGTCTGGAATAAGAGGTATAGATCTAAAGTACAATGTGTTCAGATGGACAATCTTAGGGGCGTGTTAGGTGTGAGAAGAATTGATAAAATGAGGAATGAACGTATTACAGAGTTGTATGGTATGAAAAAATTGATAAATGAGAGAATAAATGAAAGTACGTTTAGATAGTTTAGTCATGTGGAAAGAATGGATGATAGTTGGTTGGTTAAGCGGATGTATAGTGGTGAGTGTATTGGGAATTGACTGGCTGGGAGACCGAAGAAAAAGTGGATTGAGTCAGCAAAAGAATGTCTGGAGGAGTGAAATGTGAGTTTGGCAGGGGCGAGAAAAAGTGCATAATAGGAGTAAATGGCAGGGTTTTGTGAGGGTGTATGGTTGTGGCCCACCTGGGCCAAGGGATGAACCCCCACATTGGCGAGATGCCATAGTGAGGTCGTCGCGGTCCGTGAAGCAGGATGGATTTTCTGTGCGGCGAGTTCCCACTAATAGGTATAAAAGGGAGGTAAGGCTGGGCTTTCTTTTCGACTTGTGTCATATTCTTCTACTACTTTTCTGTTTCTGGTACATGTTACGCACCTTACCCCCAGTCTTGGGGAAAAAGGTGGTTGATGATGATGATGATGATGATATATATATATATATATATATATATATATATATATATATATATATATATATATATATATATATATATATATATATATATATATATATATATATATATACATATATATATATATATATATAATGACATACTTTACATTCATAAATGGAAATTTATTTATAAAAATAATAATATCAATACGTAGGAAAATGATAAAAAAATAAAAAATATTGGCAAGTTAAAAACAAAAGTACTTGCAAGTACCAAGCACAAGTACCAAGTACAAAAAGCTCAAGTACAAGTACAAGTACAAGTACAGTGGTTTTAGAAACTGCAAGTACAAGTAGAAGTACAAGTACTCCAAAAAATGTATTAAGTACAAGTACAAGTACTTGTACTTGAACCCAACCCTGGCAGCCACTAAGTAAATTCTTTCAATGCCCGATGCATTTCATTTACATTGGGAGTCTTTTCTTGTAACAACTGTTTTACGTTATTTGGGCTGCAAGGTTGCAGTCCTCTTTACTTATTTGTTCTGTTCCAGTTGCATTGCTACTGGCATTATTATTTTGAATATAATGCACGCTATATATTTAGTATGTTATTGTTAGATAAATTCCGAACATAAAGCATGTCCCATTATTTTTAGGGGCTGCAGCCCCACAGTCCTTATGGTAGAGCAGCCACTATATATATATATATATATATATATATATATATATATATATATATATATATATATATATATATATATATATATATATATATATATATATATATATATATATATATATATATATATATTATACAGTGGCGTAGCTCGTGGTTCTTGTGCAAAGGGGTGCTTTGCTATATATATATATATATATATATATATATATAATATATATATATATGCTCTTCTTAATATATATATATATATATTCTTTGATACTTTATAAGTAAAAATGTGTTTATATATATATATAGACCATTAAAGCTATATCTAATATGTAACATATATATATATATATATATATATATATATATATATATATATATATATATATATAACAATAATATATACTAATAATTTTGGAATTATTTATATATATATATATATATATATATATATATATATATATATATATATAATTTACATTAATGCGAATGAAATGTTTTGAAAAACGATCAGTTAAAATTGCAAAAATGATCGAAATTTAAAGAGAATAAATGCGAAGCAAAATTGGAAAAAACAACAGCCGGAACATAAATCTGTTTTTGCCCAAAGTAACAGGCTTAAGCTACTCACGCTGACACAACTCTAGCTCAGGATTACATACACTAGTAAAAATATACAATATAAGCGATTTTCGGAACAACGGATTTTTGAAGTTCCTATTATTTTCTATGGAATAAATTGTTCGACAAAAAATTATATATATATATATATATATATATATATATATATATATATATATATATATATATATATATATATATATATATATATATATATATATATATATATATATATATATATATAATTTTTTGTCGAACAATTTATTCCATAGAAAATAATAGGAACTTCAAAAATCCGTTGTTCCGAAAATCGCTTATTTCCTATAATTTTTCTGTATGTAATCCGAGCCAGATGTGTTTGGGTAATCGCTACACTGAAAGCTTCGCATTATTCTCTTTAAACTTTTTAAATATATGTATATATATATATATAAATATATATATATATATATATATATATATGTATATATATAATAATAATAATAATAATATATATATATATATATATATATATATATGTATAACATTACATTAAAATGATGGTTTATAAATATTTTAAGAATTCACAAGGAAATAGCAAATGCTGTTTAGTAGTTGTGGCTTAGTTCTGAAATTTTTTGGGGGGCTGCAGTTCCGCAGTGCCTATGGACGAGCCGCCACTGTATATATATATATATATATATATATATATATATATATATATATATATATATATATATATATATATATATATATATATATATATATATATATATATATATATATATATATATATATATATATATATATATATATATATATATTAGGGTGGCCCAATTTTTAAGAATTTAAAATTTTTTTGGTCTCACCCATGAAAATAGTTCCTATTGAAGAGAAAACATGGTATTTTAAATATTATTTAATTTGGTTAAAGTTAAGTGGGTTCAAAATACAAAAAAATCATCCAGAATGGACAATCTTATTTGCAACAAACTAAATGTGGACTTGACATTATCATGAAATTTCATATTATTTGTTTATCTGATTATATTTAATTAATTATATTTATTATTAAATATATTATATTTAATATATACACCATTCAGCGTTGTCAATTTCCTTTCCTTTCACTACCACATTCAATATTTGCTCCTTTTCATTACTCAAAATCTTTGTTTTATCAACATTCATCTTCAGTCCTGGTTCTCATATCTGAGAAGCTTATCACATCGCCTTCCTCAGCCTTTAACCATCCTTGTTCAACATAACGTGAACTACCATAGGCATAAGCCATTATGTCTATCAAAGTCCTGCATTTCCTTCTTCCCTTCTTTACTATGCTGTAAACACTAATGGCGATATTTTTCTGTTTTCGTAGCCTTTTCTTACAATACATTTACAGATTTCATACTTACTTATGAGAACTCTCCTTAATTTGCAGTCCATTCTGTAACCCATACTTTGGCCCTACCATAATCATTCTTTGGGCACAAATTCAAGATCATTTTCCATATCTTTAAAAGCAACAAACACCTTCCTGTCATATTCCTACTTTCTCTCTACCTCTTATTTATTTATTTTTTTTTGGCAACATGAAGTAACGTTTTACTTCTGTTCATAGTTTCCGTGTTGCTCCTCACCAAACATGTGGCTATACAATGGCCCTCTTGTCTTTTTTTCTAAGAATCTTTCGTTTACCATGGCAGGTGATTTGTTAAAGACATCTTCAATAATATAATTTGTACAAACATTTGTTCCTCATTTTTCCTTTATTATAAATTGTGAATATAATCGTTCTATTTCATCTTTCTGTCGCTTTTCACTCACACCAACACACATTTAGAAATTTGCAAACTTCTTTCTGTAGTTCTTCTCCTTCCTTGATCCAATTTATTGTTATTCCGGTCCCCCTAGTGCCTTTCCATTTTTCATTTTCTTTAATGCCTCTTCATACTCTTGCTATAAAATCTCCTTCGGTCCCTTCCCCATCCACTATTTACATTCAAGAATTCTTTAAAATAGCTAATTCACCTTTTATTTGTATTTTCTGTCTTATTAATTTGTTATTTCCAGCACATCCTCTCTAAAATCCAGCACCATTCTTCTCACAGCGTCATTCTTTGCTCTCATTTTCTGACCTGTCCTGACCATGAATATGTATTACACACATTCTCTTAAACCAGTTTTGCATTATGGTTGGGTTTCTTTTTCCCCCTACTCATTCCACCATTATTGTGTGATATTTATCCATACACTTTCCTCCAAAGTCTCTGAAGGTCAAACTTTTTCTATTATGTTCTGCATGTCTAAATGTACTTTCTATCTTCCGTTTCTTCAAGCTTTCCAATTAACTTTTTCACGTGTAGGCTTTTTCACCCACGTGTTCTTTCAAAGACTACTCAAATAATGCTCTTATCAGCTTTCACTCTAGAATCTACCACTACTAATCTATCGTACGAGTCTAATGTAACTCCCTGGAATTCCTCTACCTCAGTGTTTTCTAAATTGTGGTTCGCGACCCTCAAAATGACAAAAGGCACTCTTAATTAAATATTTGAGATACTCATCAATAATTCTGGGCTGGTAAAGAATCAATAACTACTGATACCACAAAGAAGCAGAAGCGTTGGAAAGGAGACATGTTTTTTGCACGTTCAACTCATCCCAAGAACTAGGAGGTAAATAAACAATAGAAGAATCTATGATAATTGTAGATTGCCGCGAGGAGGACCAAAAACATAAATGTAGAAAATTCTGCTGACTCAAAACATTATTAACATGAGAATACAGAACGTCGTTGTGTACCTAAGCGCAACATCTTCCTTTGACTGAAAATTAATGACACAGTAAGAGGTTACGTTAAGGTTGACTGTTTGAGCTCTCAAAATGCCAGATTTTGGTTAATTAAGCAGAAGATTAAAAGTTTAGAGGAAGAAAAGTGATGTTCTATAAAGTGAAAATTAAAATAGAGGAAATAAATGTTGCAAAAATTAATGAAGAAAGAAGAACGAATACCAGGATAATTCGGCAGTTTCGTGCTTGCGCTTTAGTTTACTGTTCTTAAGAACAGTTTTGTTTTGTCCTAGAATAGCTGCCTTTGCGAGGTGGATATACAAGAAGGAAAAAATACCTGCACTAGTTGATAAGGCTAAATTGCTGCCATGGCAGCCGTGGGATGGCTCGATGTGCAGCAATGCACTGCACAGTTCATTAGTAAAAGTGAGAGCCAGCGACGTGCGTCGATTAACTTACTGCTCGTAAAATGAAACCGGTCCCATTCACTGCTAGTACGTTTTTCTTATTGCCATGTTTTTTTTTAGACTGTCTCAGTAAATTACTTCATATGTAGCTATCTCCCATCTATTATCATAGAGTTTATTTTCGTACATCTAATAACTGCTATTACGAACAGTAAAATACTACATGCGGAGCTTCAGCCATAATTACAAGAATATGACACTCACATGTGCTTTTCGATTTAAAATGAATAGTAACTCATCATTTTATTCCTTCAACGACATCCATGGCTATATCAGAAAGAAGACCTTCTTCTTCCGACCGACAGTTTACATTTATGCAGAAAGAACTACCAATTTTACCATGATTGAAAAGATATCAGCGAGCTCCCGAAACACTCGCAAGGGCAGTTCGCTTTGGTGTGAGAAAATAAGTTGTTGAAGAGTATACGGCCCATAATTCTCACCTGCACTCCCATTTCGCTTTTATAGCCTAACTAAAATTTAAAAAAAAAAAAAAAAAAAAAAAAATATGAGAAAGAAAAATCTTTGAAATTATATTTGATTTGGAGTCGGGCGTCTGATATGCTTCCTACTCAGACTTCAGATTCTTTCTTATAAATTTCTGATTCTTGACCCTCCCCTCCCCCAGACTCCCTCCAAAAAATTCCAATTCTGCAGCCCTTTCATAAAGTAAAAGGCGCAAGTAATAAAATGCATGCTATGGAAGATTTAGGTTTTTAATTTCCAAAATATTTTTAAACAACGTATATATAACTATTAAAATCATCTAATAGAATAATATATCATCGGCGTAGAGTGGATTATTTTCATGAGGAAGTTGTAACAATTTTAGTTTTGTAAACAGGGAACTCTCTATATATATATATATATTTATGTAGCCAGCATATGTAGTAACCAGCAATAGCCAGCCAATGTAATAGCCTTGTAACCAGCGCATATCTTTGCTATATCTTGCTGCTATCAACGTAACCAATAATAATAACTAATAACCAATAACATATAATATATATATATAGTATATTAATATGTAATATGTAATATATATATGTAATATATATATCGCGCAATAGCCAATAATACATATGTAGTAACCAGCAACCAACGTAATAATATATATGCTGCCTCTTCTTTGCTCTTAACAACAATATGTAATGCGCTGGGTGATGTGCGTGATGATGCAGTATGAGGAAATCAGTATCCAATACTAACAACATAAAGGCAAGCCTCATTTATATTCTTCTCGTAATTCCACAACTGAGTCGATTGACTCCGTCTTCGTTTTCGCTCATGTGGGGAGGCCAAGTGTTTCTAGCCTCAACTCTCTTTTTCATCTTGTCTTATGGACAAATTAAATACTTCAATATTATAAAAATAGATTATAATGTTGCTATTTGTAAATATTCGATTATATATCGGTTAATTGTTAATTAAGGAAAAATATATAGTACAATAATTGGGTAGGCTGAGACTCAGAGCCAGAGCCTCCTAAATATTTAACTGATTTAACTTAAATATTTAACAAAATATAATGTAAAAACTAGTCAACCAGCTCTAGTTACTTTGCAAAAAAATCGATTATTTAAATATAGAATTTTGGTATCGGCATCTTTTATTTTTTACCGATACTACCAAAAATTTCCAATACCGAGTACCAATACTTGATCCCATTCCTTATATATATTCTCACCTTTCTCACCATCCATCTTGTTAGGTAGATCCTGTCAAGTGTTGCTCCTCCAGAAATCCCTCCAGACGTCCCGGTATTCAAATAGTGCCGTCCTTTCCACATTCTCCATCGTTTCTCCCCTCGACGTAATTGCTTCTTCCACAGCATCCTTCCATCTTTTTCTTGGTCTTCCCACTGGTCTCGTTCCGATAGGTCTCCAATTAAGTAATCTTCGGGGGTATCTAAAGTCCTCTATTCTCTGCACATGACCGAACTATCTCAGCTGGTTTCTTTCAATACATTCCATTATTGGGCGGACTCCGAGCTCTTCTCTTATTGCTTCACTTCTTACTCTGTCCCTCAGCGTTACTCCTCTTATTAATCTTAACACTCTCATTTCCGCAGCTTCTATTTTACTCTTCTGCATCGTGTTAAGTACCCATCATTCCGACCCATATAGTAATATTGGTCGTAGGATGGTTGTATATATAGTCACTTTTACCTCTACTGGCACTCCTCTTTGCGTCATTAATGGGTACAACATTCCCACATTCTTTGAATATTTCGTTATTCTTTCCCTCAGTTCTGAATCTATCCATCCTTTTCTCATCAAATATCACTCTAGATATTTGAATCTGCTGGTCTGTTTTAACTGTGTACCTTCCATCCATATCTCCCCGTGTTCTCCCTGTCTCGATATCGTCATTATCTCCGTCTTCTCCCTGTTTATTTTCATTCCCCACTCCATCATAACTTCATTCCTTCCAAGAATTCACAGCAGTTTGTAGTTCATGTTGTTCCCTTGTCACCACAGCCCGCGTCGTCCGCGTATACAAAGGTGTATTCCTATCCTCTCTTACACATTCCTCTTCAAGCAGTTGTCTAGATATAACGCAAAAAGTAAGGGGACAGCTCACTGCCTTCCTTACCTCGATCTTTCGTTTCATACCATTTCTCCCTTCCCATCTCCCGTTCTAACCGTGTTTATGGGGTTTCCATACATTATTATCCATATCAGCTTCTTATTTATTCCATATGCAGGGTCTTCCATCATGACTATCCACAATCTCTCTCTTTGTATTTTAAAAGCTTTCTCAAGCTCTATAAATACGATATATACAGTTTTATTTCATTCTATGCTCTTTTCCACTCTCATTTTTCAAGAGAATAATATCAAGTCAATTACACTTCTATTTGCCCTGAATCTGTGTTGCCACTCTCCAATTTTTCCCTCTAATTCTCTCCGGAGTCTTTTCTCTATTATCCTCTCGTATATTTTATATGCGCTCAATAGCAACAATATTCCTCAGTAATTCTGACATTTTCTTTGATCTGCTTCTTATGTATGCGGCATATCACAGCGTCTTTACGGTATGTTCTCCTCTCTCACCATATACAATTTATAAGTTCTGTCATCCATGCCACCATACCTTCTCTCCTGTTTTGAATATTTCATTATTTAGTCCATCGACTCCTGGGCTTTCTTTCCATTCTTTAAGGCTCACTTATAGCTTGTCTCACTTCCTCGCCATGTATCGGTTCCAAGTCATTCCTGTTCTCGGTCTTCCATTTGTGGGTTATCCTCCTCCATATATTCCTCGTCGTCCACCACATTTAATAATTCATCAAAATATTATGTCCATATCTCCTCAACCTTTTCACTATCCACTATTGGTTCTCTATCTTTGTTGAATATCACATTCGTGTTAGGTTCATCTTTTGTTCTTAATCTCTTAGCCATTCCATATATCAACTTCCTAGTGCTCTTCCTCCAATTCTCTTCCTATTCTTTGACATGACAAGTCGATGTTTCGTCTTTTTACTATTTCTGCTTGGTTTCTCGCCAGAACATAAGCTTGTCTATTTTCCTCTGTCCTTGTCTTCATCCATAAACGGTATTTCTTGTTTTTTTCTTTTACTACGTCTTTGACTTCCTCATTCCATCAAACCGTCTTTTTCCTTTTCCCACTACTTATCTTTTTTGTTCCAATCACTTCTCGTGAAACCTGCTCCACACCTTCTCTGAAATCTTTCCAACCTTCCTCTACTAGTTCCACAGTTCCTGAGATTTCTTCATATTTTCTAACTAGTTTGTTGTTGAAATTTTCTCGTGTTTTCATCTTTTAATTTTTCAAAACAGTATCGTTCTCTGGTTACTTTTCCTTTATCTCCATTTTATCTTCCCCACCACAAGTCTGTGGTCCGAATCCAGAGATACTGATGGTATGCTTTTGACATCCATAAACACCCTCTTATCATTACATATCATTAGATCTATCATAGATTTTTCCGTATATTCCTGGTTTTCTGAATTCCAGCGGTACCATGTCCACTTTTTACTCTCTCCATGTTTAAAAAAGGTGCTCATGATCGCTGCACCATTTCTTATAGCAAATTCAACTAGTCTTTCCCCCTCTATATTTCTTGCTCCAACTCCGAATGCCCCCACAGCTGCTTCCTCTCCTTCTCTCCTCAATCCCACATGTGCATTCATATCTCCCATAGTTATTATGTGTCCTCCTCTTCTTCCATCATATACATCCTGCAGGGTCTCCATAAACTCTATCTTCTCCTCCGTAGGTCTTCCCTGGGCGCATAGAACTGTATAATACTCAACTTTGACTCTCCACCCTTCAACGTCACAGCCATAATTCTTTCGTTGTAACAAATATATATATATATATAAAAACCTTATATATTTTTAATATATGTAAATGTCTAATTATATTTATATATATATATATACCTTTACTACCCCTTTGATTATATACTACTATATATATTGAAAATTTTTTTTTTAACATATAAACAGAAATTTTGCATACAAAAATAAAAGTAAGCAGAAATGCTAAATTTTACGATTCTATGCATATTCTTCGGTTCGCGATTATGATTCTAAATGGAAATGCATTTATGTATATATGTATATCTATTTTATATATTTAAGTAAATTTGTGAATCACATTTTGCAATTACTACTATTTATATTTAGTATTGCGAATTTCATTGATTTTATTAATACTACTTTTCTGTTGTTATCTTTAATGTCATTATATAGTTGGTATCAATTTTAACCTTATATATATATATTATCGTGTAAACAACAACATATTAATAATATATATATATATATATAATAACCATTGTAATAACCTTCTGTATAGCTTCATTTAATTAACTATTTTTAAATTTTATGTCTCAACTCTTATTATATATATCAAATGTATATATATATATATATATATATTCTTTGTTTCTTTGTTTGTTTCACTTCCTCTTGCCCCAGGATTGGGGGTAAAGGTGCTATTACAAGCATCATCGGAAAAGAAAACCAGTAGGAGAACATGACAAACGTCGAAAAGAAAGCCCGGCCTTACCTCCGCCCTCTATGTACCATTAATTAGTGAAGGCTCGTCACAGACAGAAAAATCCACCTAGAGCATCATGGGACCGCGACCGAAACCCTGCTATGGTAAATCGTCAATGAGGTTCATCCCCTGGCCCAGGTGGGCCACAACCATGCCCCCATACAAAACCCCGCCGTTCTCTCCTATCATGCACCTTTATTCTCGCCTCTGCCAAACTCACATTTCTACTCCCTTCAGACATTCGTTCACCGACTCAATCCACTTTCTCTTCGGTCTCTCCCAGCCGGTCCGGTTCCCAACACACTCACCACTATACATCCCGCTTAACCAACCTACTATCATTCATCCTTTCCCTTGACCAAACCATCTCAACATACTTTCCATTTATTCTCTCATTTACCCCCTTTCTTCACACCATACTCTCTAATACGTTCATTCCTCTCTTTATCAATTCTTCTCACACCTAGCACACCCCTAAGATTGTCCATCTGAACATTGGAACTTTAGATCATACTTCTTATTCCAGACCATAGTCTCACTACCATACAATAACACCAGTTAGGCACCAACATACCCTCATGTAAGACCCTAGCACACTCAAGACTTGATCCTTGCATTCACCAACGATTTATTATACCAGCCACCTTCCTTACCATTCACAACTTACTACCCTCTGCATCGTCCGTTCCCTTCTCCTTCAACATATACCCTAAATAACTCAGACACTTGTTCTAGCTGCTCACCATCTAACATATTTCACACTGAGAATTGTCCTCACTCACAACCATAACCTTCTTATCACGTTTACTTTCAAGCCCCCTCCCTTTTCCACACCCTGCCAAATCTCTCTATCAATCCTCTCAAACTCTCTTCAGATTCGCCACACCAAAGCAAATCATCCATATAGCACTTACTTACTTTATATATATATATACATTATATATATATATATATATATATATATATATATATATAATACTTTCTTTATATTTTACTTGCTCTCTTATATATATATATATAACTATATATTATCAATATATATATATATATATATATATATATATATATATATAATATAATATATATATATATATATATATATATATATATATATATCTATTTTATGCTATACTATATATGCTCATATAACCCAAAACTCTATGTTGCACTCTCTCTCTCCAACATATATATATATATATATATATATATAACCTATATATATATATATATATATATATATATATATATATTAAAATGTGGATTTCGCCTCATTTCCCCATATATATAAATATTTTAGATTCCTTGTTGCATCTTCAGAAGATGGAAGTTGATTGTATTGAACAGCCCGAAAAACACACTTCTCAAAATGTAAATACTCGCAACACATCACATACAGCATTCGCAAAGTCTAATAAAGTCATTTACAAAGGCAAGTTGCCAAATGGGGCCGTTAGGTCAAATCCGCATCGATCTAAGGCCAAAGGAATATCTCATCATAAGGAAGAACTTCCAATGTCTTACGATGCATCCTTAACTTCTAAAGTGCCATTAAATAAAAAAACTGCGAAGACGAAAGTTCCTACAGTAGTCGTGAATTCGCCTTCCTCCGCAGGTATATTCCCAAAAGAGCGTTGCATTTCGACACTTTACTACTAACGCTTTTCATGCATGAAGCATCTTCCTTATTCCTTTAATCAAACCTAATTTTTATATCCTAATATCGTTTTACTTCTCCGAGATTTACTAAACTACTACTAGTGATTGACATTTGTTTTTATATAAAATTTAGGTCGTAGAGTGAATTAATCATTTTATTGAGGCAGCTGGAAGCTTATCAAGCTTGGTTTTAATTTGTTATAACCATTATAGTGTGGTGTGGTGTGGTGTTAATAATTTAGACTACTAATTTAATTGATTAGTTTTGTATGCTTTTCTCAAATGAAAGCAGGTGAGTAAACCTTACCAGAGCGAAAATCAGGGTTGGTGATTTTTTTTTTTTGATTTTTTAGAAAAAAAATAAATTTTTGATTTTTTTGATTTTTTTAATTTTTTCAGATTCGTGACGTCACGCGAAATTAAATTGTTAACATACTTTTTTAAGTTCGATATAGTATTATTTTTGAAGTGATTTTTTCAATCTATGTAAATCAAAATCTTAAAATAGGGCCTATAGTTCTATGACACAATGAAACAGCAACACTAAAGAGTGTTACAGACTTAGGGTTACAATGCCAATAGTTTGTTGAAAATTGAAAAAAATATATTAAAAACTTCATAATATATATAAAAATTATCGATATTGAGAATCGGATAATTTTAATGGTGAATAAGGGGTCGATTAATACTTAATAGTAACACCTAATAATATTTGTAATATTGATAAATGTTACATCAGAAATAAAAGAAACCTGTTTGAAACATGATCCTTTGTTGACAATAGTATAGAAATTTGGAACAGAGTAGCCTTGCTATAATATTATTATTTTAATTTTTTATTTTTATTGAAGTTAAATTACTTAAATATACAAAAAAATAAAAATAAAATATTAAAAAAACAAAAAATCAAAAAACATGTTTTTTTTTTAATAAAAAAAATAAACTAAAAAAATCAGTTGATTTTTTTTATTTGATTTTTTTCTTGCCATCCCAGACGAAAATCAAAAAGGTCTTTGTTATAATTATTTTTTTTTATATATATATTAACTTCATTAGTAATTAATTATACACTTTTCATAGTTTCAGGTAAAAATATTGTACCAGTGCCAGGGAAAAGAGGAGTGTATGCCAATAATAGGAGTCAGACACTCCCCCGCAATGTTGGGGCGAGAAAACCAATCAGTAAACCAATGCAGCCGGGGTTGGGTCCAGTTTATCGAAGACAGGTAATAAAAGAGAGTGCCCTGTAGAAAATTAATTTGTAGGTAATAAAAGAATGTATATGTTAAGTAGATTTATTTGCTTTTAAAACGTTTAGGACACTTGATAAATAGTAAATTTTAATATATTTTTCTGAAATAAAAATTTGTCTTTTCATTTTATTTCATTTCAAGCATCATTTTTATTTATTTTTAATTTCTATGAAAAGATTTTCATTTAATTCTTTCGAAGCTTTTATGTGAGTTAAAGCAGTTAATATATATTTTTTTTTTAATGTATTTAGGACAGGTATAAGGTAGTAATAGTTTTGGAACCTTTGCTTTTTTTACGAATGGGAAAAATGTTTTAGGAACAAATTTAATCTTAAAATATAAAAAAAAATTATATTGAAAGTGTGCAATTCACGTTTCTTAATTTCCCATAACTAATGTAAATATTGAACCATATAAAACAAAACAAAAAAAAAATAATGAAATTATCTAATAGTCAAATTAATTAATTACTTTAGTCTATAGATATTTTTGATTTCTTAGAATTCTCCTGTAAGAAGAGGAGGAGTTGCAAACCGAGGAGTTGGAGCTGGTGTTCATAAAAGAAGTCGCTCCGCTGGTGTCCTTCCAGCTCTTAAAGGCGTCGATTCGAGATTGGCTCAAATAATTCTTGATGAAGTTATAGACTCTTCACCATCAGTCACCTGGGATGATATTGCTGGACAAGAGGTATAATTGTATATTCCTATTAATTTCTATATTATTATTATTATTATTATTATTATTATATTTCAGAACTCAATAAAACGTTAAGGGTACAGGGAGTAGAGATTTATTATTTAATTTTTTGATTGGTAGTATTTTCGATGATTTCCTCGTGTTAAATATAATTTTCGAACCTTTAATAAAAATACTTAAAATACTTTTTGCAGTTATGGCGAAACGCTTTTAAGGACTTCCGCCTAAACTTTTAATTTTTACCTCGACTTTCTTGGAATGAAAGTTAAAATTGTTTAAAACATGTTTTAAATTAAAATGGTTAGAAATAATTTAATATTGTAACGCATCATGCATCCAGTATGACCAAATTAATGTAAAATTTTTTATCGTCGTGCTTAAGGATACTTTTTTAATAGTTTTGTTAAAATCAAATCCCTCTAATGTATGTTACTATATTACATAAGAACCCATTTACTGTTAACATGCTTCAAATCATTACCCATTAAAACTTGATAAGGAAATTATATTAAACCTTTTTTTTATGTATAGAAATTTATTCATCTCTCTAGAGATAATAGTGTAATTAGATTAATGTTGCAGTTATATTTAATGCCTAAAAATATTTTTTTTCTACCAGTTATGCCGTCATATTTATTTTGTAAAACAAATGTATTCGCAAAACGTTAGTCCTGAATTAAATTTGGTACTTCAATTCTTTATTTGTAATCATTTCAATCACAAATACTTGATAAAGGTTCTTTAATTAATGTTCACCTTTTTTCCCCCAATTTTAGGTGGCTAAAAGAGCATTACAAGAAATTGTGATTCTTCCTTCTTTGAGACCAGAACTTTTTACAGGACTACGATCGCCGGCTAGGGGTTTATTACTTTTTGGACCACCAGGTAATTCAAAGCCTACAGTATATTTTGTCCTATAAATTTTCATTATAACTTGTTTTTACAAAAAAAAAAAAAATAGATTTCGATTTTATCCAAGAGTTAATCTTTCTACGATATCCTACTTTCTAGGCTTTGGCTGATAGAAGCTTTAAATAATCAGTCAATCCCTATTCGGATATAAAAATTGTCAGCTGCCAATGCTTTCATGTTGGCTTATATAATGGAAAATAAAGCTTCAGTTAATGAATTTATATTTTGATTGTATTTTAAAGTAGAATTTTATAAAATATGGTTACACCTGAAGATACGTTCATAGTTTATTAAATGAGTATGTGGAATCCTTTAGTAGTAGCCTTAAGCTTTTTAATTAGATTAAGGTTTACAGGAAAGAAACTATTTCAAGTTTATATATATATATATATATATTAATTTTATAACCTTAACAACTAATAGTTTTATATATATATATATATACACATGCTGTAACTATATACTATTTATATATATATATATATATATATATATATATATATATATATATATATATATATATATATAATATTTTTTTTCCCAAGACTGGGGTAAGGTGCTTAGCATGCACTGGAAACAGAAAAGTAGTAGAAGAATATGACGCAAGTCGAAAAGAAAGCCCAGCCTTACCGCCCCCTTTATATCTTTTAGTGAGAGCTCGTCGCAGTCAGAAAATCCACCCTAGAGTTTCACGGGAACGCGACGGACCCTCACTATGGCATCTCGTCAATGTAGGGTTCATCCCTTGGCCCAGGTGGGCCACAACCGTACCCCTCACAAAACCCCGCCATTCTCTTTTATTACCCACCTTTATTTCGCCTCTGCCAAACTCACATTTCTCTCCTCGAGGCATTCCTTTACTGACTCAATCCACTTTTTCTTCGGTCTCCCAGCCGGTCGATTCCCAGCACGCTCACCACTATATATCATCTTAACCAACCGACTATCATCCATCCTTTCCACGACCAAACCATCTCAATGTACTTTCATTTATTCTCTCATTTACTCCTTTCTTCACACCACACAAGTCCCTAATGCATTCATTCCTCATTTTATCAATTCTTCTCACATCTAACACGCCCCTAAGATTGTCCATCTGAACACTTTAGATCTATACCTCTTATTCCAGACCATAGTCTCACTGCTATACATTAACACAAGTAACAACATACCCTCATGTAAGACCCTAGCGCACTCAAGACTTAGTCCCTTTATATCCACCATGGATTTAGTTGCACCAGCCACCTCCCTGACATTCACAAGTTTTCTACTACACTCTGCCTCATCCGTTCTCTTTTTATCCAACATATATTCTAAATAGTTAAACTCAGACACTTGTTCCAGATACTCACCATCTAACATAACTTCACACCGAGGACTGTCCTCACTCACAACCGTAACCTTACTCTTATCTACGTTTAGTTTCAAACCCCTCCTTTTTACACACCCTGCCAAATCTCTCTACCAATCCTCTCAAACTCGCTTCAGATTCGCCACACAAAACCAAATCATCCGCATATAATAGGTAGGGCACCCTCCACTCCCTTCCAATCTCCATCATTCTAATACCATCCCCTGCTACCCCCATCTCTATTTCTTTCATAACCCCATCCAATACAAATTGAATAACCAAGGAGACATAATACATCCCTGCCTCACTCATTAAACCAATCACTTTCGAGTCCATTTATTCTTACACACGCTTCACTATCGACATACATACTTTTGATTCCATTCAGAAGCCTACCACCAACACCATATATCATTAACACCTGCCATAGAGCTTCCCTATTAATCTTATCGTACGCCTGTTGCAAATCCATAAAAGCTAAATACAATTTATTCTTCTTCTCTCTCATTTTCTCAATCATTTGTTTCAGTGTGAAGATTTAATCCACACATCCTCTATGGTTTGAGCTATGGTGTCATTATTACCCGCTGTTGATGGTTTGCGGACACGCTCATCATCTTCCAGAGACTCCTGCCCTTCTTTAAAGCGTGTATACCACTGGTAAACTCGGGTTCGCAATAATGATTCATCCGTAATTTGACAGAGAATTTAATGTTTCTCTATGCTTAAAGTGAGCCATTCTTGATTAACATTCAGGCAACAGTGTCTCAAAGCAAACAATTGTAAACACGGGCACATGCTCACCACTCATACGCTGCTGATACACGTCCTTACATGTCTGCGGAGACATTTCTCACAACACGCGCCTATTACATTGTAATATGAAGACAAACCGGAATGTTTTGGTATTTTCTGGCATCTATCATTGTATATATATAACCTTATATATAACCTTATATATATCTATATAACTATATATATATATATATATATATAACCTTACTTTTTCTCGCATATATAGCAAAAGCGTCGCGATATAACTGCTCATATATATATAACATATATATATATATATATTATTCAAAACAGGATATGGCAAAACTCTTTTAGCAAGAACTGTGGCATCAGAGAGTTCCTGCAACCTTTTTAACATTTCAACTTCTACTTTAACTAGTAGGTATGTGGGAGAAGGGAGAGAGAATTGGTGAAAGCCATGTTTTGCGTCGCCCAGAGGAACTCCTTATATATAAGTCATTCCAAACCCATTGTTCATTTTTATGGTTGTATTTATGAAAATGACTATATCTCTGATAAATAGTACTAATATGTTTTATTTGTATATATATATATAAAGGCAAGACTATCATACTAACTGCTATATATATATATATATATATACTATATATAATATATATATATATATATATATATATATATATATATATATATATTCTCTTTCTTTCTTTATCTACCTCTTTGCCCCAAGACTGGGGGTAAGGTGCGTGTCATGCATCGGAAAAGAAAAGCAGTAGAAGAATATGACAAAGTCGAAAGGAAAGCCCAGCCTTACCGCCCCCTCTGTACCATTAATTAGTGAGAACTCGTCACAGACAGAAAATCCACCCTAGAGCTTCATGGGACCGCGACGGACCCTCACTATGGTAAATCGTCAATATAAGGGTTCATCCCTTGGCCCAGGTGGGCCACAACCATGCCCCCATACAAAACCCCGCCATTCACTCCTATTATGCACCTTTATTCTCGTCTCTGCCAAACTCACATTTCTCTCCTTCAGACATTCGTTCGTTCACCGACTCAATCCACTTTATCTTCGGTCTCCCAAAACCCGATTTTAACACACTCGCCACTATACATCCGCTTAACCAACCGACTATCATTCATCCTTTCCACATGACCAAACCATCTCAACATACTTTCATTTATTCTCTCATTTACCCCTTTCTTCACACCACACAACTCTCTAATACGTTCATTCCTCATTTTATCAATTCTTCTCGCACCTAGCATGCCCCTAAGATTGTCCATCTGAACACATTGAACTTTAGATCTATACTTCTTATTCCAGACCATAGTCTCACTACTATACAATAACACAGGTAACAACATACCCTCATGTAAGACCCTAGCGCACTCAAGACTTAGTCCCTTTGTTCACCAAAGATTTAATTGCACCAGCAACCTTCCTGCCATTCACAACTTTCCTACTACACTCTGCATCATCCGTTCCCTTCTCATCCAACACATACCCTAAATATTTAAACTCAGACACTTGTTCCAGCTGCTCACCATCTAACATAACTTTCACACTGAGGACTGTCCTCACTCACAACCATAACCTTACTCTTATCCACGTTTACTTTCAAACCCCTCCTTTTACACACCCTGCCAAATCTCTCTACCAATCTTCTCAAACTCTCTTCAGATTCGCCACACAGAACCAAATCATCCGCATATAATAGGTAGGGCACCCTCCACTCATCTCCATTCTCCATCATTCTAACACCATTTCCTGCTATCCCCACCTCGAATTCTTTCATAACCCCATCCATATACAAATTGAATAACCAAGGAGACAACACAACCCTGTCTCACTCCGCTATTAATCCTAAACCAATCACCATTGACACCATTTATTCTTACACACGCTTCACTATCGTCATACATACTTTTGATTCCATTCAAAAGCCTACCACCAACACCATATATCATTAACACCTGCCATAAAGCTTCCCTATTAACTCTATCATACGCCTGTTGCAAATCCATAAAACCTAAATACAATTTATTCTTCTTCTCCCTCATTTTCTCAATCATTTGTTTCAATGTAAAGATTTGATCCACACATCCTCTACCACTCCTAAACGCACCTTGTTCTTCTTGTTCTTCACCAATCAGTCCTTCAGTCACTCGACGCACTCTTTCGACCAAAATACCAGCATATACCTTCCCTACAACACTCAATAAACTTATTCCCCTATATATATATATATATATATATATATATATATATATATATATATATATATATATATATATATATATATATATATATATATATTATATATATATATATATATATATATATATATATATATATATATATATATATATATTATAAAATAAATCTTAGAGCTACAAAAGCATATATATTAACAGAGGTGGGCATCGTTACTCAAAAAAGTAGTTCCGTTATCGTTACTCCGTTACTCGGAAAAAGTAGTTCCGTTATCGTTATTCCGTTTCTTTGAAAGGAAAAGTAACGAAGCGCCGTTACTCCGTTACTCCGTTACTTTTAGCTTTTGACTATGACATTAATTACGGTACCTTAGGTAATTTATTGGTTTGTGTATATTAAATTTTCATCATCATCATTATTATTAAAAACATACCCTTATGTAAGACCCTATCGCACTCAAAACTTAGTCCCTTTACATCCACCAACGATTTAATTGCACCAGCCACCTTCCTGCCATTCTCAACTCTCCTACTACACTCGGCATCATCCGTTCATTCTTCATCCAACATATATACTAAATATTTAAACTCAGACACTTGTTCCAGCTGCTCACCATCTAACATAACTTCACACCGAGAACTGTCCTCACTCACAACCATAACTTTACTCTTATCTACGTTTAAATTCAAACATCTCCTTTTACACTCCCTGCCAAATCTCTCGTAACAATCCTCTCAAACTCTCTTCAGATTTACCTCACAAAACCAAATCATCCGCATATAATAGGTAGGGCACCCTCCATTCTTCCATTCTTCATCATTCTAACACTATCTTCTGCCACCCCAACCTCTAATTTTTCATAACCCCATCCATATACAAATTGAATAACCAAGAAAACATAACACATCCCTGCCTCACTCCACAATAATATTAAAACAATCACTTTCAACTTCATCTATTCTTACACACGCTTCACTATCATCATACATACTTTTGATTCCATTCAGAAGCTTACCACCAACACCATATATCAATAACACCTTCCATAGAGCTTCCCTATTAATCATATCATACGCCTGTTGCATATCCAAAAAGCCTAAATAATTTATTCTTCTCCCTCATTTTCTCAACTCATTTGTTTCAATGTAAAGATTTGATCCACACATCCTCTACCACTTCTAAATGCACCTTATTCTTCACAATCAGTCCTTCAGTCACTCGACGCACTCTTTTGACCAAAATACCAGTATATATCTTCCCAACTACACAATAAACTAATTCCTATATAATTCTCACAGTTACCCTTATCTAAGGGTACTATTACTGCTCTCCTCCAATCCCTCGCAACTTTACCCTCAATAAACGCTGTTTTTTGCTTCCTAATCAAGAATTTAGGATGTCTTCTCCATTCTTGATCATTTCACCCTAGTAATTTCATCTATACCTGCAGATTTTACCATTCTTCAACTTTCTCGCTCTACCATTACCTCTCCCTTACTAATGACCTCATCTCAAAATACCTATTTCCTTCTTGCACCACCAAACCCACACACATATTCACTATCACACCTCTTCATTACTGCCAATGTTATGCAGATTTTCGAAGCGTTCCCACCACACACTAGTCACATTCATTTCATCAGTTACGAAAGCATCATCCCATTCATTATTCTATGCAGATTCCTTATTCCTTATATATATATATATATATATATATATATATATATATATATATATATATATATATATATATATATATATATATATATGATATATATATATATATATATATATATGCCTCTTTATATATATATATATATTAGTGATGGACCGGATGTCAAAATTTGACTGTTTGCGGATGCGGATCTTAAAGAAGATAAGGAGGATGCGGATGCGGATCTTAAAGTAGATGAGGATGCGGATGCATGAGGATGTTTACTCTTTGAAGTTTCAATTAAAAAAAATTTATATATATATATATATATATATATATATATATAACATATATATATCTCCACAAATATATACATATATATATATATATATATATATAGCATATATAATTTAACAACTAATATATATATATATATATATATATATATATATATATATATATATATATATATATCCCCCACCAATCTCCAAAAAAAAAGACAACCACATTTACTAACTACAAAAAGCTAACTGGACAGAATTCACTAACCATATCGAATCCCTTATAAACCCTACACCAATACATGACATAACAACATTAAACACCTCCATCATTCACTTAAACAACACAATCATAAAATAAAGCAGCCAATCTTTACATACCTAAGGGTCACAGAAATTCCTACAATCCTAAACTATCCCCCGAAATCATTCAACTTATTAAACAAAACTCCCTCCGAACTCGGATAATACACCATTAACCACTAACCAAATAACTAACTTAAACACTCAGATTTCAAATCTCAGTAACCACTAACACTACTAATAAGTTTACAGAATACCTACAAACAACATCTCACGCATAGATGATAAGAACCTGGCGGGTTATCAAAAAACTAAACAACTCTCAAAACAACCCCCTCCCTCACACGAATCCCCATCCTTGCCCGACAACTCCCTCGCTTTCCCCCAAAACAACAAGCAGACAGCCTCGCAAAACACTACGCTAATATCTCCCGTAAACCTACTCTCCCCATTAATAGGTTAACAAAAAAAACAACTCAAAAAACTTCCCTCAGATCACAACCCTCCACCTCCTTTTACAACCAACATGATATCAGAGACAATCAAAACCCTTAAAAATTCACCAGCAACAAGACCAGACTCATCTCAAACTTTCACCTGAAACACCTAGGAGGAAAAGCAATTCTCCGCCTCACAGAAATCTTTAACAAATCTGGAAACTCAATTATATACCCCCTCTGGAAACAAGCATTCATTATCCCAAAAGTGAAACCCAAAGGCCCCAATTCCCCATCCTCCTATCTTGCAATCTCTTCTCTTCACCATCAGCAAACTGCTGGAGAAACTAATATTAAAAAAATAATATCCCCACACATCACCTCCCAGAATTCCAATATGGATTTAAAGGCAATCATTCAACAACAACAGCCCTCTCCCTCACACAACACATAATTAATGGCTTCAACCAATCCCCATCCACACAGATCCATACTTACAGCCATCGATATTAACAAAGCCTTTGACACTGTCCCCACATATATCCTTATACAAAAAAATTCTTCAATCCCCCCTAGAAAACAATGATAAAAAGTGGCTTTCAAATTTCCTTACCAATAGATATGCCAAAGTCCTCCATAAAAACAACCTCTCACACTCCATCAAACTGCAAAACGGCGTACCACAGGGCGCCATTCTCTCTCCAATTCCTCTTCATTCTCTTTACAGCAGATCTGCCCACCCCTACCAACCAATCCACCAAACTAATTACCCGCAGACGACATCAGTCTCATTTCCCAACACCACTTATAAACACAGCCACCCAGCACACCAAAGAATACAATTATTAGAAAATTGGCTACTCACCAATAGAGATGACAGCTTCCCCCCTTAAATCCTCCATTGCCTCCCAACCACTGACCGCCACCAATCCTCACTCCACCCAATAGTCTGCCCAGACAACAACCTCCTTCCTAAACTCATCAATCTCAGTTCCTTAGATTTTTATGCGTTTCTATCGATCAGATTGCCTCAGGCCGGCGATTGGTACCTCATCGGACTCTCTCCAGCACGGCTAAGCGGATGATACCACTGCATAATCTGCAGAGCAGCTCCTCGGACTAGCCGCAGACTTTGCCGCAGTTCCCTCAGCCTTATCCTGTTAGCTCGATGTGGGGTCACTAGGCACCTTGCTAGATTAGTCACTGGATTATTCCAGACATTAATCAGCAATCTTAGGACATCCTTCCCATCCATGCCCTTGAAGATGGTAGGGACACAATTTTTCAAGAAAACACTCAATCCAGCCCATCAGTACCACCCAAATACTCGCCAACCCCCCCGACACAGACTAAAATCCCTCCCTCCTCACCAGCCAAACTTTATAATGACATCTACAACAACATTCCTCCCCACCCCCAAATAGGTCTTGGCTCTCTCCATCCATACACAAATAACTAACACATATCTACAAAAATCCCTCCCCAATAACAATCTACTAAACACCCCATCCCAGAAACATCTCCCCTACAGAAGAATCACTGTCCAAGAAGAAACCAAATTAACCTCGCCCGGTGCAGATCAGGCCACCACCCATATGCAATGTAAATTCAGATTCAAACTTGACAACGTTATACTTCCCCATCTGCACTAGATGTCGTATATCCCGGACACAATGGAGCACTTCTTTCTGGATGCCCTCGACGCTCCCCGTACCACCTTTACTGTAACTTCTATTCTTGACCCTGTGGAACCGCCCAAGTGCAGTGACCGGCTTTCTGGAGGCGGTGTGGCCCCTCCAATAAGGTGGGTAGGGGCAGAAATGTGTGTGTGGCCTTAATAACAGCCTTATATGCAACCTTAGCCTTAATAACAGCAACATGTATATATGTATATGTATATATAGCCAGCAGCCTTCCCATCGCTGCTGCTCCCGCCTTCCAACAACTCTTATATGTACCGGTGTATGTAGCCCAACCAGCAGCGCTGTGCTCCTGCTGCGCAGCCCTGCCTCTAACCAGCCCGTTCCTGTAGCAGCAGCAGCAACAGCAGCAACTGCTGCTCGCTGCTATCTGCGCCAACCTTATGCTGCTGCTGCTGCTATATATGCTGCTTATATATATATATATATATTTACTTCTTTTTTTACAACCGCTCCCAGAAAGGGTCAAGACCCTGTCAGCGGGGCCAGCACTCTTCTGAATCTTTCTCTATCTTCCAAGACTCCATCTTCCCTCAGCTCCTGCATCGACGGCAATCCATGTTTTCTCAATGAGTCCTCCACCGAGCTTTCCCATCTCTTCCTAGGTCTTCCTCTTGGTCTCGTTTTTTCGGTCTCCACTCCCATCTCTTCTTGGCCACTCTTCCCTCTTGCATTCTCTCCAGATGTCCCCACCACCTCAATCTGGCTGCATCCATCTTATTCAATATAGCCTTCACTCCAACCTCTTCTCTTATTCTTTCGTTTCTCTGTCTGTCTCTTCTAGTCTTTCCCATTATTGCTCTCAAAACGTACATCTCCGCCGACTGTATTCTACTATCCTCTCTTGTGGTCGTACTCCATGTCTCTACTCCATATAGTAAAATCGGTGTTAACACACCTTCAAATATCACCCTTTTCACCTCCACACTCATTTGTCTATCTTTCAGTATGGGATACACTGCTCTTACTGCTCCCTCATACTGAGCTATCCTACTTGTGATCTCTTGTACATTTCCTCCCTCTCTTCAAATACTCCACCCAAATACTTACATTTCTCCACCATCTATATCTCAGTCCCCTCCACCTCTATTCTCAACTCTCTCCCTCCTTCTCTACTGACCACCATGATCTCCGTCTTTTCTGTGTTTATATTCAAGCCGGCCTCTCTCAGCCTGTTGTCAAAACTTATCACTACCTATCTCAACCTGTCTCCCTCTTCGCTCCAGCACGCTAAGTCATCCGCATAAGCCAAAATATCACCGTCCAAATCTCCGATATCTTCTCTCACCTTCTTTATCACTACATCCAGATACGATACAAACAAAATTGGTGACAACACGCTTCCTTGTTTAACCCCTGTTCTCACCTCGAACCATTCCTTATTCTCAAATTCTGTTCTTACATTACATTTACTATTCCTGTACAAACTCTCCAGAGCTCCTCTCAACTTTCTACCCACTGCATATTCTCTCTCCAACACTCTCCACAGTCTTTCTCTCTACTCACTGAATCGAAAGCTTTCTTCAGATCTATGAAAGCTATATATGCTCGTTTGTTAAATTCCCATACTCTTTCCAACGTAATTCTCAGATCGAACAAGAGATCCGTCGTGCTTCTGTTCTTTCTATATCCGTGCTGCTCTTCCCCCAGCCTTGGCTCTACTACTATTCTCAACCTATTCTCTAAAATTCTCTCATATGTTTTTACCAGATGGTTCAACAAGGAAATTCCCCTGTAGTTTTTACTTTCTCCTGTGTCTCCTTTTCCCTTATATGTTGGCACTATAATTGACTTTCCCCATCCTTCTGGTACTTCACTCTCGTTTCAACACCTATTAAACAGTTTCAAAATTTCTTCTTTCGTTTTCTCTCCTCCCTCTTTTATCAATTCCATGGGTATCCCATCTTAACCCGGTGCCTTACCGTTCTTCATCGCTTTCAGAGCCATCTCTAATTCTTCCATAGTTATCTCCTCCCCATCCTCACTTTCCTCTCCCTCTACCATCTCTTCTCCCTCCTCCTCCCCTTGTTCATTCACATATTTAGCAGTTCACTGAAGTGCTCCGTCCATCTCCTGTTTGTGTCTACTGATTTCACCAAAACTTCTCCTTGCTTATCCTTGATGTTGCTTACTTTCCTCTTTGATCCTCTATATGTTTTTGCCAGTCTAAAAATCTTCTTCCTTTCTGGCCTCCCATCTTCCATCATTTCTTCCGCCTCTCTCTTTGCAGCCTCTTCTCTTACTCTTCTTTTCACTCTCTCTGCATCATTTCTTGCCCCCACATATTGAGCAATTGTTTGTACAGTTCTATTTTTCAGCCACCTTCTCATCAATACCGTTTCCTCTTTATTGCCTCCTTCTCTTCTTCAGTCCACCACTTTGTGTGTCCTTTCGACGTTCCTCCCTACCCATCTTTTTGCCTAGGGTCTCCTCTTCTACCCTTCTTATCGTTTTTTGTATCTCCCCCATCTCATATATATATATATATATATATATATATATAACTATTAATATATATATATATATATATATATACTAACCTATGTTATTAACCTTATATATATATATATATTAGTGAACGGACATGAGCATTATTATATGCGGTATATATATATATATATATATATATATATATAAATATATATATATATATATGTATATATATATATAACTTAGCATATATATATATATATATATATATATATATATATATATATATATATGCTGCTGTGTCAATATATATAAATCGAAATTCAAAATTACAAGTATTATAAACTCCCATAATAAAGATGCCAAATAATATTTATTTTATATGCATTTAATCAAATGTAGAAAACATCCTCAACATCCTCATTTTTTAAAGAGGATGCGGATGCCGAGATGTGCCGTTGAGTGAGGATGCGGATGCGGATGTCAATTTAGGTGCGGATGTTCCGCAAATGCGGATACGGATGTGTGTCCATCACTAATATATATATATATATATATGTATAGCCAGCCTTATATATATAGCATATAACCTTAACTTAACAACAGCCTTAACCTTAATAACCTGCATATGCTATGCTGCTGCTGCTTATATGCCCTTAGCCAACTATATATATATATATATATATATATATATATATATATATATATATATATATATATATATATATATATATATATATATATATATGTTGAAGTTGAAGTATGTGTTGGATGATAAATAAATCAGTTAGGGTTTAGGAATGGGATTATCGAGATCATTATGTTGTTCTGTGTGAAAGTTAATAAGGGCTTGGATGGAGAGGGAGGAAGGTTATAAGGAAGGAAGTAAGGTAAAAATTAAGGTGAGAAGTTAAGTGAGCAAGACAATAAGGATAAGTATGTAGAGCGCTCGCTAGTAAAACAGTTGAATGTGAACAAGTTGATACTGGACAAATCTGGGGGGCAAACAAGGGAAGCAATTGTTAGTAGTGTTGCAAAGGAGGTATGTGGATGTGCTAAAGTAGGAGTAAGAATGTTCGCAACAGTGAATGGTGGAATGAAGAGGTGATGAAAGCGGTTAAAGGTAAAGAAGCGTGGTTGAATGTATTAAAAGCAAATGATGAAGACTCAAAGAAAGATGCTTGGAATTATATAAGGAGGAAAAAGAAAAATACTAAAGGTGTATACGTAGGAGAGAGAAAACAAAGAGGTAAATGAACAGTTTGGAAGGAGGGATGGGGAATGGGGTTTTACAAGGGAATAGGAGCTCTTCTGGAAGGAAGCGCGAAAGGGTTAGAATAAGGGAAGTCTGCTTAGAATAATGAATAGGGATGGTGCTTTTTGTAACTGATGAAATGGGTGCGATGAGAGGAGTGTGTAAAGAACACTTCGAAAAATCTGCACAATATTAACTTAGTAATGAAGAGGTGATAGTGAATGTGTGTGGGTTTGATGGTGCAAAAAGGAATAGGTATTTTGGGGATGAGGTTGTGTGGGAGGTAATGGGTAGAGTGAAAAAGTTGAAGAATGGTAAATCTACAGAGTATAGATGAAATTACTACTGAAATGATCAAGAGCGGAAGCGAGATGGTGATTATTGATTTGGAAATTGTGTAATAAAACGTTTATGGAGGGTATAGTTCCAAGGGTTTGGAGGAGAGCATTAATAAGTACTTACCCTTAAGGGTAAGGGAGAAAAGGGAGACTGTAGAAATTATGGGAATAAGTTTTTGAGTGTTGTAGGAAGGTATATGCTGGTATTTGGTCGAAAAGAGTGCGTCGAGTGACTGAGGGACTGATTGGTGAAGAACAGGTGCGTTTAGGAGTGTGTTAGAGGATATGTGGATCAAATCTTTACATTGAAACAAATGATTGAGAAAATGAAAGGAAGAATAAATTATATTTAGGTTTTATGGATTTACAACAGGCGTATGATAGAGTTAATGGGGAAGCTTTGCTGGTTATTGTTATGAGGTGATGATGCCAAATACAGATGGAAATCAAAGTACAACTATTTGCGAACGATAGTGAGAGTGATGGCCCAGAGACAAATGGTGTCAATGGTGATTGGTTTGGGATTAATAGTGGAGTGAGACAGAAATGTGTTATCTCCTTAGATATTCAATTTGTATATGGTTAGGGTTTATGAAAAAATTCGAGGTGGGGATGGCAGGAAATGGTGTTAGAATGATGAAGTGGAAGAATGAGTGGAGGGGGTGCCTACTGTCATAGCTGGGATTGATTTGGTTCTGTGGCGAATCTGAAGAGGTTTGAAGGAGACTGGCAGAAGCTATCTAACAAAGGAGGGTTTGAAAGTTAGCATTGAATAAGGAAACAGGTGCTCTGGTTTATTGACGTTTGTCTCAGTATTGGTTATGTCAGAGTGGTGGCGCGAAGCAGCGACAGCTAGCTGACCCCAGGGTATGTTGGATGAGAAAGGAACGGATGGTGCAGAGAGTAGTAGGAAAGTAGTGAAATGGTAGGAAAATTACTGGTGCAATTAAATCATTGTATATGTATATGTAAAGGGACTAAGTATCGAGTGCGCTAAAGTCTTACATGAGGGTATGTTGTTACTATTGTTATTGTATTGGTATTATAGACTATGGTAAGGAATAAGAAGTATAGATCTAAAGTTCAATGTGTTCAGATGGATAATCTTGGGAGCCAAACAATGTAATAATGAGGAATAGGCTATTAGAAGGGTGTGTGGTGTGGCGAAAAGCAAATGTATGTTAATATTTGGTCGTGGAAAGGATGAGATGATAATCCGGTGTGTGACCAAGCAGATGCCTGGGTGGAGATGTGTTGAAGGCCGGCTCAGTGCAGCCGAAAGAAGTGGATGAGTCAGGTATGGCATTGTCTGAAAGGAAGAAAGCATGGGGTTTGGCAGAGCAGAAATAAAGGTGCGATAGGAGGAAGGAGTGGCGGGGTTAATGAGGGATAATGACCCTGACCAGGACAATTCACCCGGTGACGAATTTACCATGGTAGGGTCCGTCTGGCCACCAAGTAGTTTACATTGTGTTTGAAACTTTCATAATTATTGGTACAGAGGGCGGTAGGCTGGGCTTTCTTTCAGACTTGCGTCATATTCTTCTACTGTTTTTCTTTTTCGATGCTTGTAGCGCTCCATACTCCCAATCTTGGGAAAATAAGGTAGATAAAAGAAGAAATATATATAACCTTATATATATATATATATATAACTTAATATTATATATACATATATATATATATATATATATATATATATATATATATATATATATATATATACTCTTTGCTATATATACTCATATATATATATATACAATAATAACATATATATATATATATATTTTAAACAATAGGTGATTATATTCATTGACAGAAATTGATTCTCTTCTATGTGAGAGACGAGAGAGTGAACATGAGGCTTCTCGAAGACTTAAAACAGAATTCCTTCTTGAGTTTGATGGAGTAAAATCATCATCTGAAGATAGAATTTTAATTATGGGAGCAACAAATCGCCCACAAGAGTTGGATGATGCTGCTCTTAGAAGATTTAGTAAACGGATATATGTTACTCTCCCTGATCATAACACAAGGAAGCATTTAATTCAGATGCTAGTCAATAAACAAAAGTCATCTCTATCAGAGAAGGAATTAGACGCCTTGGCCAAACTCACGCAAGGCTACTCAGGATCAGATTTAACGGCACTTGCCAAAGATGCGGCATTAGCACCAATTAGAGGTATTTAAAATTAAAAATTTCCATTATTTTATATTCAAATGTCATCTTTATAAGCGAATTTCATCTTACCCTATCTGTCAATATGAAAAAAAATTATTTTTCTCCCCTAATTTCAGAATTGAATCCCGATGAGTTGGTCTCTTGTAATCCATCAGATGTAAGAGGCATAACTCAGAGTGACTTCAAAGAATCGCTAAAGAAAATAAGAAAATCTGTACCCGAATCCACCCTTGCTTCTTATGAGAAGTGGAATGCAGACTTCGGGGATGTATCTTCTACTTAAGTAGATTTATTTCCTCTCGTTTAAGAGAGAAAAAAAAACAGTGACAATATATGTCAGGTTTTATTTACTTTTTTTTTAAGAATTTCTAGAAATTATTTAAATGAAAAGCGTCCTAGTTTATTTGTCTGGTTTTTATGTTAAAACTAAATCTAGCTTGTTATTTCTTATTAAGGTTTATTTCGTACTTTACGATGGTCATTAATAATATAACTAAAAGACTTAAAAATTAAAATATTTTATTGAAGTTTATTTATTTGTTGTTTATATATATATATATATATATATATATATATATATATATATATATATATATATATATATATATATATATATATTTTAATATATATATATAACTGCTCTTTATATATATATATATATATATATATTTGCTATATATATATATATACCTATATATAGTATGAGTGTGTACCAGAACTGCAACTTCAACTACAACAACAACAACAACAACAACAACAACAACAAATTATTTACTTTCTAATTAACACTTCAGATACCTTAAAACATTTAAAATTCACCTTTCTGCCAACTCTGTTATTGTGAAAAATCACTAAAGACTCCACGGCCCTCCGGAGCTTAACAGAGTTGTGGAAAATAAAAATAATTTCAAATCTAAGAGCCGACGTGTCTCAGTACGCAGTGTTTGAAAGTAGGTCGGAAAAAGTGAGGAAATAATAAATGTTACAGAGTTTGCCATTAGAATACATAACATAGCAGACTAAACTCTGGGGTCAGAAAATGACAAAGAAAGGACGAGACTAGTGAGCAGAAGGCGGAATGTGACGAAGTTCAGAAAAGCAGTGTTGGTGTAATTAATGATCGACCACTAGAGATTGGAGGGAGTTGATAAAATTGGGATAGGGGCAAGTCGAAAAGTCCTAGATTCCACACTTTCAAGTTATATATTTTGGACAGCGGAAGTTTCGAGTCGATAGATAAAGGAACTGAGGTTTTGAGGTATTGAAAATTCAGGTTTTTTTTTTGTGACCGTTATTAATATGAAACATAAGTCAGTTGCTTCAAGGCAATCGCCCTTATTATCAGGCATTTGCAGTTTCAAGTGATGCTTTTCAAAATGCAAATAATTAAAGTTTAGAGTCATCAACATGACCAGTGGCTAAAGATGAAGCTAGAACCTTGATGAGCCACAGCACTCTTAATAGAGCGACTGAAGAAAATCATATATAGATAGGTATTTAAAGAGGGACGTTTAGAAATAAAAGCTTTGTGCCACTCTATGAAAGCGTTCGATATATTTAGAAGATTTCTCAAAATACCAAAGAGCAAAGGACCAAGAATCGGAGAATGAAAAGGTTACCAGTTGAGTGTGTACTGGCGAATCGAGATAAGGTTAGAATTTGATTTCAAAAAATTTTCAGCTAAGATGGATCTGAGACCCTAGAGAACGGAGATTGAACGATAATGAGGGGAAGAGGTCTCTTTTGGCATAGGCTGAATGTGCCGAATGTACAGTTGATAGGCAAAGTAAAAACTTTACCAAGACAGGGTGCAAGCACTAGTTTTGAGAATCACTGAAAGGATACAGTTAGGCCCATACATCTCGGTCTTAAGCTCGGTGAGGGAATGTGAGCAAAAAATCTCATCAGTAGTAGTTACGACGCTAAGCATTATGAATAGAAGTGAGTTGTTTAAAGTGGAATTACAGGCAAGGGCTTGAATGAAGATTCCTCCTTTTGCAGGAGGTAAGACAGCTGTAGAGTCCTCAGAAGAAACTAAGAGGCGTAGTGCTAGAAAGATCGGGAAGTCGTCGTTAGCCAGTTACTAGATCTATAAAAATGGATGGTGCTTAATTAAGTACTCGGCAATCCCCATCCTACCTCCACTAAGCGGGGAAACCGAAATTCGCTTCTATCCATCAGCGGGAAAGATTAGGCATGAGCTCTACTGGAGGTCCTAGGTGCAGATCGTAGTGGTAGTAGCAGGGACTCGCCGCCCGAGAGCACAATAGATCATACTTAAAAAATATCAATTCCAGTATCTGAACATTTGGAACATTTCCAGTAACAATCGCAGGTTTAAAGCACAAATTTTCTCAACCTAAGTAGAAGTAAATGATAAACTTTTCACAACTTTAGGTGTAAGCTCGACCATTTTGTTTACTGGTTTTGCTATTTACTGTACTTTATTGTGATACTGTTTAAGTTTTTTTTTTAACTTCCTGTATAATAAATAACTTTTTACACGTTTCAATTTTATTAACCTTGGGATTTATTCAAAGAAAATTGTTTATTTTTACAATTTTAATCAAAACGAAACTAGTAATAAAATCAATATATAAAAAAATATTAACATTTTATTTATATCTTTAGTTAATCTTTAGTCTTTGAATATTTGTATACAATTTCATTAGTAATATACTACATAGTTAAAAGCCTTAGTTACAAAAACTGTTTGCATTTTTTAAAGTTATCAGAAGCATTATATATATATATATATATATATATATATATATATATATATATATATATATATATATATATATATATATATATATATATATATATATTTCTTCACTTATCTGTATATATATATATAATAAATAACATATATATATATATATATATCCTATCACAGTTCGGTAAATAGCTGACATCTCGAAACATGCCATATATTGTTCTTATTCTTAAAAGAAATAATCGCCTCTTGCAATACGATCAATCGATACAATTTAAAACTTTAAAATCATTCTTACTTATTACGGAGTATTCATATAACCGAACAATATCCTCCGCACAACCCCCGATCCGGAAAATCGTCCTTTGTTACACAAAAGCCATGCGCTCTTTGGTCCATTTCCCATAATCCTGGAGTTTGAATAATCTACAAAAAAAAAAAAAATCAATGCAAAAATTGAATATCAAATGGTCCAACATGTGAACTCGTAAGAAAAGTATTAAAATTAAGTAATAAACTAGCATCAAAGTTTTTTTACATACGGGGAAAACGATAGTATTATAACTAAAATTTTTTTGGTAAATATTAAGAAACTAGAAGAAAATGTATTATCAAAAGCAGTATTCACGAAATGATGATTAAAGAAATAGTAAATGTAATAGAGTATATATTAATGTACTATAATCATAGACCTGCAATTGACTTCCAAGTTATGTTGGTTATAATGATTTAATAGTACGATTTTGATAATATTGCTCCTTAAGTAATTTTTATTTACATCAGATTGCAAAGCTGAAATAAATCAATTAAAGAAAATAAATTTGTAAAATTTAAATACTATCTAAAAATTCTCATCTAGGAGACGGAACTAATTTTTTTTTTTTTTTTTTCATCGTGAAAGCGAAACTTTCAGAAGTTGTAAAATGCAAATAGTGAATAAATAATTTAATTTTATGGTAATTGTGGAGCTGAGCGTAGTATCACGAAAAGTCTATTTTTTTCGATAATGGTTTTTTTTTTTCAATAGATTTTTCCTACCCATGCTTGATGACTTAAAACAGCGTGCCATATCTAATGATTTTGGTTTTAGTTCGAAAACTCGTTTAGGTTATGATAAGATTTGTTAAGTAGACAAATTTACTGTGTATACTTAACAAAACTTACCTGAACTTAATGGGCCCTAAACTGAATCGCAATCTAAAATTAAAAAAAATTAAATTTTTGTCAATAAGTTTTTTATGTGGCAGAGTTACATTATATAACGCTCAGTTCCACAATTACCAATTTTATTTTCTGCATATCACTCAATCGGGTTTCACTTTCTTAGAAAAATCATGAGCAATACTTGGTAATTAATAAAGAGCAAACGCAAACCAGGATAATATGCACCCAATATATAAAACAATACTAAATCAAGAAAAGGAAGCATTACGAATGAGCGGAAACGGAGTAACTAGTTGGTGACGTCTATCACGAACCCTTCTATTCCAAGAACTATATATAACGATCCTAATTCTTAACAACATCTGATTAGATAGAAGTTGATTACCAAACAGAATTTAGAATGGAATTAAATAAACAAAATTTAATTCCATATTATGAATACATTTTTTAATTTTGATGTGGATTTGAATACAATCCTCGATTAGCCAAAAAATATATAAAAAAAATTAACTCAAAATGTCACCAACCTTTTGTACAAGTTCTTCAAATGCACACTGAACACCATCCTTTGTTTTCGCTGATGCTTCAATAAAAAGCATTGCATGTTTTCTTGCGAACTTCATCCCTTCTTCACGACTAACTTCCCTCTTTTCCTAAAATTATTAAGAAATATTTAAGGGGGAATAATTAATTATTTTTAGCCACCGAACCTCTATCCCATGAATTGGGGGTTCATAATTGGGGGGTTCATTACTTATTGCAGTAGGTTCTTGTTCTGGGGAAATTGAGTTATATATATTTTCCTAACCAAGTGGATTTAATTGCACAGATTATCTAGGCTTGCTATGTTTCGGCTCGACGCATTTGAAAATTCTAGCTACCGTGTAAGTGGTTTCAAATCCAAATGGGCGGACCTCCTTTGCTAATAGCATGAAAGAAAGTATGATTTTAAATGTAATAATACTGTTCTGTTGTATATGTTGGCTATGTTTTTAGTGATGTGTGTAGATATTTAGATTAGTGTAAGTCACTATGCCGAAAATTGTAATTAAATTTTACAGAAATCTCCTACTAATGGCAATTTATTTGTGTCCGATCAGATTGCCAAAACGAAATTCAAACTCACTCTCGAGAGAGGAAAACTGCAAAGGACCCTCACTTTGGTTTCTCGTCAATGTGGGGTTCATCCTCTGGGCCAGGCCCACAACCATAGTTACCATAACCCCTCACACAAAACTCCGCCATTCATTCCTTTTATGCACCTTTTTTTCGCTTCTGCCAAACTCCCATTCCTTTTCTTCAGACATTCCTTTACTGACTCGATCCATTTTCTCTTTGATCTCTCAGCCCGTCGATTTCCAGCACACTCACCACTATACATCCACTTAACCAACCGACTATCATCCATCCTTTCTATATGATCAAACCATCTCAATACACACTCGTTTATTCTCTCATTTAAGCCTTTCTTCACACCAAACAACTCCCTAACACAATTCTTCTCACACCTAACATGCCCCTAAGATTATCTATCTCAACAGATTGAACCTTAGATCTATACCCCTTACTACACACCATAGTTTCATTACTATACATTAACACCGGCAACAACATATCATTATGCAGAACCCTAGAGCACTCAAGACTTAGTCCCTTTACATTCACCAAGTATTTAATTGTACAAGCTACCTTCCTACCATTCACAACTTTCCTACTACACTCTGCATCATCAGTTCCCTTTTTATTCAACATATAACCTAAATATTTAATCTCAGATACTCGTTCCAATTGCTCACCATATAATAATAATAAAAATAATAATAATAAAAATAACAATAATAATAATAATAAATTATTTTTCCACATTTTATGTGGAATGCTTCCATATTCTGACCTGAATAAAAAGAATGTTATACAGTAATTAACCTTTTAAATATATTATTATTGAAGAAATACCAGAGTAATGGGGTCCGTCGCCGTGTTGTGATGCCCTAGGGTGAATTTTTGGCCGCGACAGCCTCGCACCTAAGGGTATGGACAGAAAGGCAAGGAGGGGGAGGGTGAGGTTTTCTTTAGACTTAAGTTATGCTCTTCTAAACTATTCTATTTCCGTGCATGTTACGCACCCTACTCCAATCTGTGGGAAGTGAAGGGAGGATAGAAAAAGAAACATTATTAATCAGGCACATTAACTTTTATGTCTTTTAATTTGAACACCTAAGAGGTTATTAACGGAGAAAAAGGTAGGTCAAAAATAAGAATTTTTAAATAAAATATTTCATTTTAAAAAAATTTAAGATTTTTTTCTGACATACCTTATCAATTTTGTTTCCAACAAGCATCTTCACAATATCAGACTTTGTGGAGTAGGTATCTAGTTCGTTTAACCACATGTCTAACTTTGCGAATGTACTTCTGTTTGTAACATCATAAACTAGTATAACTCCTTGCGCTCCTCTATAATAACTTGGTGTTAGAGTTCTAAATCTTTCCTGCCCAGCTGTGTCCTATAAAATATAAACCTTTACTGGAAACATGCATATCAATAAAAATGTGCATAAAAAAGCTTTTAAAAATTAAAATAACTGATTTTATGTAAAAGGAAAACAATATTTACTGTACTGTACATACCCATATCGCTAATTTTGCATAATTTTCATCTACATTTATGGTCTTCACTTTAAAATCTACACCAATTGTGGCAGATTGCTCTGGATCAAATGTGTCATCCGTAAACCGAAGTAGTAAACTTTAAAAAAAAAAAAAAAAAAAGAAAACAATAAAATAAAAAAAACAATTTTTATAATTACAAATTATTTAAAAAGAAAAATCAGTACAAAGAAATTTTCATTATTACATTAAAGAAATAGCTAATTGAGTAGTACCTTTTTTCTATTTATAGAAAAAAAAAAAAAACTTATTAAGCACTTTTGACATCATATATAATGAGGCATTCATACATTAAATAAAATACAACTTGAATCGTAAGCAAAATTACAATAATTATAGTACGAAGTCAAAAAAAAAAAAATGAATAAATAAAAAAAAAATTACAAAATATAGTAACTATAGAAAGGATCCGGAAAGGGACAGGGACAATGTTGCTTAGCAGGAATAAAGGATTAAGACTATCAGAGATTGTGATATACTAGGTGTGCTACCCAAAAGTTTGGGGAATTTGAGCAGCCCTTACAAACTAAAGTGGTAAGCAAAACCTACTTATAGTACAAACACTTCAAGGACGACGATGAGCATCAGGGGCGACCGTCAACAAAGACGCCGCCAGAAACCCTAGCAAGAGTTTGAGAGGTTATCCTTGCAGATCATAGGGAACTATCCACGACAGTTATACAGGACTGTTTAACACATTTTATCAGAATTTTGAATGCGTTGCATTTCAGCGAAATTTATGCCAAGAATGCTGAGCAAAGAACAGAAGGTCGATAGCGTTTCTGTCTGCACGGAACTCAAATAAGTCGGGGATAACCTCAACTTCATCTCCAATATCATAGCTGGTGATGAATCATAGCAATCGTTGCAGTAGAAGTCAACAAATTCACAGGAGAAGAAAAATGCTTTATCAAGTTCACAGCAATGTCAAATCATTTTTTTTTTTTTTTTTTTTTTTGACATTCACAGGAATGTCCACAAAGGATTCTTACCCCATATCAAACCATCAACGGCAAGTTTTACTGAAGTTTTGAAGTAGCTGGGCGAGAGCATTTGGCACAAACGTTTAAAGAGGAAGAACAATTGGTTTCTCCACCCTCTCACAAATCACTCATCATTCGACAATTCCTGACTTCCAAAAACATTACGGTTATTCCACACACTCCCTATTCATCTGATTTTGCCCCTATGGCTTTTTCCTATTCCCAAGAACGGATGTAAGGGCATCGTTTTAACACAAATAAGGAGATCCAGGCAGACAGCCAGAATCACAGGAGGTCCTCAACTCGCCCACACTTGAGAACTTCCAGGGATGCTTGGAATCATGGGGAAAATGCTGGGATTGGTGTATAGATGCTCAAGAGAACTACTTCGAAGAAGACTATAAAAACTAGGATGTATGGTAAGCAACTTTTGTTTTACAGTCAAATTCCCTGAACTTTTGGGTAGCACCGCTTAGTTAATAAGTTGCTAGCTTTTCGCCTTAAGACTCCTCTGTTTAGAAAATGGTGAAAAAAAAATCTACCCAAGTAATGAGAGAAACAAATCATATCAGGACAGAAAATACCCTTGGTTTGCTAAAGTAATTGAGAAAAGCAAAATAAATAAATAAATAAATAATTCTTATAAAGTCAACATTTAAAATCAAATTTTGATTAAACTTTAAAAAATAACTATGGAATGAACCCATTTATAAAAACCTGTAAAGTTTTACAATGAATTAACCCAAGCTTGCAACTACTTTTCTGTAGACCAATGTTTGCTAGAAAACTAAATTGCAACCACCATACCTTACCAAGCTAGTTAAAATATTGCTAACAGCTATAAATATGTAATGGCTAAGAACTGGTTCCAATTACTACTAAAATATTTTACTAAATAAGTATTTACAAAACTTTAAAAGCACAGGCAATTTGAGCATATCAGTCTGGTAAAACTACCAAATTAATTATTGACCACATCATTTAAGACTGGATTCTATTAAAATATAATATACAGGTTTTATATTCCTCATTAGAATCCATTCACTAATACAAACTTTTAATTCTACACTTAGAATTTATTTAGAGATTTAAAAGATGTACAAATCTTTTTAAAACTGGCATTTCCATTTTTATGATATTTACAGTGCTAATTACTTTCAAGCAGAATTATATTTTGAAATAATGGTGAATAAAGTTTTGATAATCTACTTGAATCATCAATGATTCAGATAATAATTCTAAAATACCCTCTTTTAGAAGCCTCAGATCTATAGGTTCAAAAATCCCTATAAGGTGGCAATGGACAAACAGTTTCATTTGTTCAACTTTATATTCATAATAAAATTGGTAAAAAAAAAAAAAAAAAAAAAAAAAAAAAAATTACAAAGTGAACTATAAATCTCTATATAAATTTTGATAGAATTCCTAAAAATACTTCACATTTTCATAAAGAGTACAAGAGAAAGTGGTGATGTCATGAATATCATCAACAGTTGGACTGTTCAGAAGATCTGCTTCTTGTTAAGTGTTCAAATGTGCAAAAAAAAAAAAAAACTTTTCTATAGCAACACTTATTTTAGGTATTTGTAATTACAGAATCTTTTCTGGGCCAGAATTATAGATATCCCAAATGTTTAAAGTCTTTCGTCTCTACAGTTTAAAGATTATTTACTTTTTTAAAAGTATATTAGGTTAAAAGTATATTAGATAGCATTTGAATCTGTACAGATGTAGAAATAGAAGATTCATACCCATGACATCACTAAGAGAAAGGAATCTTAAAGGCTTGCATTCACAAAGAAATGAATAACATTCTAAAGAATAGGTAATAGAGAGAGAAACACTTCAGGAGCTCAATATGACTGCTTCTGTCACAAGTACAATCAATCACAGCGCAGTTTCATCTTAGAACATATCAAGATCAAATAAAGGATACAAAATCCACATACTCTTAAATGAATAAAAGACACCAAACTTAACTAATATAATGGATAGGTTCCAAATACCGTATATCAAAAAGTAGGCAAGTATTTTTTTTTTTATATTTATTTATTGAATAAAAAAAAAATAAATAAATAAAAGTTTTATTTTATTTACAGAGATTACATATATAATTTGTAATGTAGAACAAGTGGGAAGGAAAAAAAAGTCAACAATCGAGAAACAACATAGAAAGAAGCATTTACAAAATACAAGGAATGAAAAAGTCTTGTCTTAATAAAAAGTATAAAAGGAACAAAGGAAAAAGAAAGGTGGTCACTATGATAATGACAAATTAAGAAATAAAATACAGATGTCAGAGTTGTAATAATATACCACAAAAGTTGGATATTTTGGAAGGTGAAAATGAGTGGCAAAAAGAGATGAGACTTGTTCCATAGATAGGAATTTAAATGGAGACTTTATAAAATAAAAGTACAAAGAAAAACTAAAGGAATATGGAATTCTTTAAAAACTGCTTAATAATGATCAAAATGCTGTTATGGCTGTAGAAAGTAAGATGGAAGGAATATGAAAGATTAAGAGAGAGAATGTGGAATGAATCAAAGAAGTTACAATTACTTTGAAAATAATGAAACTGAATATGCTTATTAGACAGGATACAGGTGGAAATGCTGCTAGTGTAAGATAAAGTATAGGAGTGATTGGTGAGATGGCATATGTTTATTAGACAAAGGATAGGTACCATAAGATATATGGGACAGCTGCCTTGATCCTGAAGGAGTGCACTGAATATTCAGTAAGTATACACAGTATTCCGGCTATTTGGACTTTCTGCCGAATATTCAGTATTGAGTTTTCTGGATACTATTCAGCATTGAATAACAAAGGCATTTCATCATTGCCACATGACTCATCAGGCTACCTGTATGGCTGAAACTATGCCTTTAAATGGGTTTTTCTTTAAATTTATTTAAATTACAGGTAAATATGTAACAATCTACATAGTACTTAATTAAATAGTGATTATTGAACTGCATGATTAGAAAATTTTTACAGATTAAACAAAGTAAAAAGGCTTAGCAAATGAATAATAATATGGTATATTAAAGCAAATAAAATTTGCTTATCACAAAATAAAAATTACAATGAACTAAAAATATTTAAAATTTCAAAACTCATCCAAATTACGTGATATTATAGTGAAGGAACTTAAGCATCTACATTTTCTACTGTTAACTTATTTCGCTTAGCTTCATAGATATTTCCACCAGTACTGGATAGCATTTCGCTTTCAACAGAGGATGATGGAGGTGAAAGATATTTAAGAGCAATTTTTTGCAAATTCTTGGAACATTTTATTTTCTCTCCACCATTTCAAAGGATCTTCTGATCTTCCCAAAAGCGACATTGATAAATAAGAATTTATTTCTTGCTCAATGTTAAGTCTTCTATATTCTCCTAATGTGTTTGAAAAGTTGCTCTTAATGCCTGTTTCAGTCATAAGGGAAGATTCCTTCCTCTTTCCCAACTCTGTGAAGCAATTGTTTCAACTTATATACTTTGAAAAACAAGGAAACCAACTACTACTACTAGCTATTTCAATTTCATTATCAGATGATTGAGGGCTAAGGCTTCCTATAAATTCTCCAAGAGCTTCATGGATCCATTCTTTTATGTGAGCAAATTCATTTTTTCACTTTGATAGTTAATTTTAAACCTTGGATCTACAAATGTCATTATGCATGACATTTTGTTTTCAAGGTAGCTGTTAAATCTTTTATTAGATGATTCAAGTAGAGCAGCTGTAGATGTTAAAAGGCCACTGAAGTTGGCACTTGCTTGGTTTTCTACATTTTTATCTTTATGAAGAACCTTTACCAAAAAAAGGTTTATGTCTAAATTGATGGAATGACCATGGAAGCTCTTGCATTTCTATTACTGTGTTCTTTTGATAGTTCCTCGAGAGGCGTAAGTATGTGTATTAACTTCTCAATAATACTGCATTGACATTGACTTATACTGGGTGAATTATGTTGGAGCTGTATGCAGCAATAACTTGTCTCAGTTCTAACATCCTTTTCAACATGTACTAGTATGTGCTGCCCCATCGTGTTTCAGTTTGTGTTTCACTACCCCAAGTGGGTTTGTAATATTTCAAATTTACTCGTTGCTACTACTGAATGATTTAGCTGAGTAGTTATTGCTCGACACCCTGTAATGATATCAATTACTGACTGCTGAGAAAATATCGAATCTGAAATGACTAGCTGTAGAGAATGAATAAAACAGATTTAAAAAGATTTTAGCCTATTTTCTCGTTATAGAGCAACCATGTTAGCAGCATTGTCTCGCAAAACAACGTGGACTTTTGCAAAGGAATGCTGAAACTGTCTAGACAGAAAACCAATTGTTCACTAATATTTAGAGCAGAATGTGCTCCTGGAAAATGTTTCACCCTTAATACTGCACTTTGACACTCAAAAGCTTTACTCAACCAGTGTGCTGTTAGGCTTATGAATGGAGTGTTAGCTGTAGTAGGTGTCCAAATATCTGTTGTTAGAGATATTTGGTTTGCTGATAGATTATTTTTCAATTCACTTAATATATTACCATATATATCAGGAACAACAACATCAGAAAAATATCTTCTGCTTGGGATAGAGTAATTTGGACAAGCCTTTTTCATAAGCTTTTTAAAACCATAATTTTCAACAGCTGAATATGGCTGTATGTCTATAGCAAGCATCTCTTCTATTAATTTGTGAAATTATTTAGATATGTGGTTGTTAATAACCCATAATTTCTTTTTCTCTATAGTTTCAAATAAAGTTGGCTGATGCTGTTTTAAATTTTTGATTTTGTGGCTTGAACCAGCTTCGTTCATGGTTAAATTTTCTTTTTTCTAATTTAGATTTCTTTAGTTCTTGTTCTTTATATTCTTCATTATGTTTGGTCTTAAATCTTAATGTGGTAACATTCCTGTTGTTGTTTGATGCTTTGAGGATTTGCCACCTATTGAAACCCTAGCTTCACATAAGTTACATATAGAAAATGCACTATCATTTTTGCAGGGTTTAAAAAATTGCCAAACTAAGCTTCTCAACATTTTAAATTAACTATATTTAAAGCTTTTGAACTATATTTCTATTTACTTATTTTATTTACTATATTTCTATTTACTAACAATATTTGCAGAAAAATACACAAACAAAAAATTTAATTAATTGTGTCACAGAGTTTGGGTAGAATATATGATAAAGCTGTCTAGAAAAAAAGTTGTGGCATTAGAGACATTATTAAGAGGAATAAATTTATTTTAAAACAAGTTAGGGTAACAAGAAGAGTCAATGAATTGCTTAAGAGTAGAGATTGGACAGAGACAGTGGTATGTGGTGTCCATATAGTAAATAGTTGAATTTAACTATAAAATGTGAAAATTGTAAAATACAAAACAAATTACATAATTAATAGAGGATGGATAGGATACAAATGCAATTGTATTTACAGATGAAAGTATGTTACTTGCTAATTCAGAGAATAAATTTGCAGAAAGTTTAAATAGGTCTACAGGGATAAGGGACTAAAAATCAATCCAGAAAATAATAAAATTTCTTCACACCAGCCAAGTTGCTGCTCTGCATATAATTTCTTTCAAGCAGAATCGTTTTGAGAATATGTAACATATATCGAATGTTTTCACTCCTGTGACCATTTTTGAAATGGTAGAGTCTAGGGGTTTTCACCTTATTAATTTTTCCACTCACTCTCTCCAATCCCTTTGTCAATGGCGAACTGTTGCATCACTATTACTATTACAGTTCTTCCAAACTCTCTAATAGCACACCACCTACTTTGAGAGAGCTCCTGCAGCTTCTATCTACACAGTCTCATCCTTTCTTTGTTCAACTCTGACCCTAAGCTACACTACTATGCTCATTGTTACAAGTAATCTACTGGTAAAGTTTGGAACACACTACCTCTCAGGATTGGGAAAGGTAGTTTTTCCCACTTTAGTTAAAGATAATGGGAGAAACTGGGGAAAACAATTATGAAATAATAAAAAATGTATTAATAATAACTTATATAATATACAGACATCATAAGGGAGAAGAATTTCTTTATTTTTACTAGTTCTAGCACAGCTTTATGCCTTATGCACTGCAAGTACTTCAGCTGGGATAGCTTGTGCATTAATATGACTGCTATTTTTGGGAACACTGATGAATTCTTATCTCATAAGCAGTCAACACCACTGTGCATTCATCAGGGTTGGTTGGGAAAACTTTTGTACCTTTTTACAAGTTTTTTCCCATGAAAAACTGGGAAAAATGTAAATAAAATGAACATTTTAAGGTATGTATTAAAAGAATTAAATAACAAGCTCATTAGGCATTAAAATTGATATTTACTGTTAATAGGTTAACGATATAAGCATTATATATTTCAGATTCAGTGTAGGAAACTAATCAAATATTTATTACAGCTGTACTATAATTTAAAAATATTTGATACCCAAATTTACCAGCATGAAGAACAACTTAAATTTGACCAACTAGGTGGCAGGACAAAGAACCAACTTTGGGGAAAATATCAAGAAATACCATCTTCTAAAGTGAGATGTAAAAAGTATCTTTCAGTTCTTCCAGGAGGATTGACAAAATGAAAAAATGACAAACCCAAACAAGGTACTGAAATATCAAATTTTGACTTCCAGTAATATAATGAATAGGACAGCAGGCAGAAAGCCATCAAAATATGTGATTATGTCAAATGAAATGACTCAAAATAGTAAAGTAATAGACTAGTACCATATGCTATATTGTAATTTTTTAGACTAGTACCATATGGCATTTTGTGATTTTTTATATATATTTAAATTCTTTGGCAGGATGACCACAACACCTTATCAACTGCACTGGTATTTGGTTGAACCTGATAGCAGACAAACATATCAAAGAAGATATCAGAACAAAAATTGAGAGATTTAATAAAGTTGCAATTCTCCAGCATTTATTAAGCCATTTAATAAAACAGAGGGAATGAAGATAGTTGAAGCCAAAGGATAACCTTAACTGAAGAGATAATGAATACAGTTGTCTTTGCTGCTTCAGATTTTCTGTTTTAACACAAAAGTTCACACCTCAAAGACATTGCCTTATTCTAGGAGAGGAACTACTCTAGGTAATCGCACTACCTAGGATCCTGATAAGGGATCAAGCCCTAGATTGTGATTGCCCCTCTACCACTTGCACTATAATAGCAGCATAATAACATGCATCTGTTAGGCAACTTTTACCTATAGGTTCTAATTTTATGGAAATGTTGATCTGTTGATCAATCTAGGTTAGGCTTAGTTGCACAGCATCAGCGATTCACACAGGTTAGGTTGAAGCCTACAGCTTCTAGGTCGGCTTAGAACCCTTTAGTTCTGGTTACAATAAGATTGGTAAGTATGCATAGATTTAATATATGTATACTTGGCAAAACTCATCATAACCTGAACTAGTAGGTTTGTAAACTGAGGCCTAATATATATATATATATATATATAATATAATAATATAATGTAGTAATAGCCTTATATATATAGCCTTCTTTCTTTAACTCTTCTTATAGCCAACCTTATATATACCATGTATATGCATAGCTTGTATATAGTATATGTAGCATATGCTATAACAGCAACTTTCTCTTTGCCTGCTACCTTCAACTCAGCTGCTGCTGCTGTAGCCAGCAGCAGCAGCCAGCTGCTAGCCATATAGCCAGCAGTATGTATGTAGCCAGCAGCAATAATAATAATAGCAATAACATATGTAGCAGCAACAGCCAGCATGTAGCAGCATATGTATATGTAACAATGTATATACTGTAATAATATGTATATATATATATATGCTGCTGTGTTAATTAATTATGTATATTTGGGTCACAGTCGATTCAAGGTAAATTTGGATCAGCCTATTTTAATATGAAGGACTGAAAATTTTAAAAACATAGCCCTAACCTTAAACTATATGTCAATATGGTATTTGGCCTTCATTTGGAATAAAGGGTCAAAATAGGTAGAAATTTTTTACACTATGCCCAAAAATTGAAACCGCATTCAGAGAAAAAATGATCTAATTTCATGATCCAAATATTGGTTCAAACCAAAGTAGGGGCAAATTTGGATCATTGGGGGGTATAGTAATAGCCAATAGTGTTGCTGAGTTTGAAAGTATCCCTCAAAGTTGGGGGAAGGTGATCCAAATGTACCCGAGAAATGGGGAAAATTTGGATCAAAATTTGATTCAAATGTACCCCAAATAGTAATCCAATTTTCCCCCAAATCCTGATACAATTTTACCCCATATTGGTTCATTTTTACCCATGTGGATATTACTCACATATATCTATATATATATATATACTATATATATATATATATATATATATATATACTATATATATATATATATATATATATATATTCGGTATATATATATATATATATATATATATATATATATATATATTTTTTTTTATATTTTCAGACATTTGAAATTGATTTAAAATAAGTAACTATGCCAAGAACGTATATCCCAAAAGTGAAAAAATATCGAGATGATGATGCCATAATGGCAGTTAATGAAGTAAAAGAAGGAAAACTTTCAATAAGAAAAGCAGCTAAACAGTACCACGTCTCTTATGGGACACTGCACCGAATGATAAAAAGAGCAAACAGTCAAGGCCAAATTATTGTCCCAAGAAAAAAAGGAAAAAATATGTATTTTAGTACAGAATTCGAAAAAGAACTTGCTGAAACTATAAAGACAATGGAAGAAATGGGTCTCTCACCCACCCTTGATGAATTTCTTTCCATTGTTGAAAGTTATGTAAAAGCAAACAATATACCCAATAGATTTAAAGATGGACACCCTGGATATGACTGGGCTCAAGGATTTATGAAACGTAACTATATTAACCTTAAAAAAGGAACGAAGATAAATGTAGCAAGGAAAAAGATTACATCAGATCCATTTGTAATATATGATTATTATGAACAGCTGGAAAAGGTAATTGAAAATCTAGGCATTGCAACAAACCGACTGGAATGCATTTGGAATTTAGATGAAACCGCTTTTAATTATTATCCATCAAAAAGAAAAATTCTGGGAACTGGAAAAACAACTTTACGTTTAACCTGTGGTACAGGTTAGAAACCGCAAACCGCAAAAGTGCACCTGTTTCTAGCTTCTAGCATGTGCCGACCTATATTGTAGAATACACCTAATATTAGTGTCTACCCCTATGTTATAAGGTACGGGGAATCGATTAGTGTGTATTAGAAGGTGCTAGAATGCTTCCTTCCTTCTAGCAATGACATATCCTACGTCATAGAATACACCTAATATTAGTGTCTACTCCTATGTTTTGAGGTATGAGGATTTGATTGGTGTATATTAGAAGTTGCTAGGATGCTTCCTTCTATGAGTTAGTACCCCTACCCCACTTTTTCTAGTGCAAGTATTCAACTTTGTTATTTTGACTAGAGAGTTAACTTGGTGTCTATTCCTATGTTTTCGGTATGCGAGTTGATTTCCTGACACTGAGTGGATCTGAGCATCTCTTAGGGCCTTGCACCGGTGCTGCGGTGCTCTCATATATATTTTGGTTTTTAAAGGCTTTCCCGGGTTAAGATATTCTGCCTGGCTACATGATTGATGAAGGAGTTGCCGCCTACCTGGGCCGAGGTTTCTTTCCCTTACCGCCCCGCGTCAGGAGGAGGGGGTCTGAGCTAAAACCCAGGAAGAACAGAAGGGTTAGTTGGTGAATGAATAAGAGAAGAGAATAACTTTAATTGTAGCATTTTTAAATTTATGCCAAAAAAAAAAAAAAAAATTTTTAGGGGCCTCTGTAATTATTAGATCAAATTTCCCCAAAGCACGATCAAATGTTTCCCAATTCGGTAAATGAATCAGTGATTTTTAAATTAATAAAAATTAAGTTTAAAACTAAATACACCAGTCATTACATTATATTGTAGAGAATTTAATTATACACCTTTCCATATTAAATAGTTAGCAAAAATATGTTTTGGCTATGAATTGCATGTCAATATTTGATTTTGATACAAATATACCCCACCTACTTATAACATATATATATATATATATATATATATATATATATATAACAACATATATATACTATATATATATATATATATATATATATATATATTATACTATAATAATAATATATATATATATATATACTCTCTTTATATATATATATATATATATATATATACTATATATACTATATATATATATATATATATATATATATATATACAGTGATAATACGCTAGGCAAATGCCCAGTGGGCAGGCATTATAAATGGGCATTTGTCCAGGCATTTGCCCATTTCATAAATGCCTTCCCAAAAACTGAAAAATATCAGTAAAGGATGGATTATTGATCGTAATTTAAAAACATTCAAAGAATAGTTATTATGTTTTTGCATATATATATATATGTATATATATGTATAGATAACAACAACATATATGTATATATAACATATATATATATATATATATATATAACTTAACCTTGCTACCTTTATCTTTGCTCTCTGCTTAACCCATGCTCTCTCTCCATATATTATTTATCTCATCACCCACCTTCTCTCCCCAAGACTGGGGGTAAGGTGCGTATCATGTACTGGAAACAGAAAAGTAATAGACGAATATAACTCAAGTCGAAACCCCATTATCCTACCTACATGCAGCTGAGTGAGGACTCGTCCCTGTCAGAAAATCCACCTTAGAGCTTCACGGAAGGCAACGGATCCTCACTATTGTACACATTGTACTTTAGATCTATACCTATTATTATAGACCATAGTCTCACTACTATACATTCACACAGGTAACAACATACCCTCAGGTAAGACCCTAGCACACTCAAGACTTAGTATCTTTACATCCACCAACGATTTTATTGCACCAGCCACCTTCCTGCCATTCAACTTTCCTACTACACTCTGCATCATCCGTTTCCTTTTCATCCAACATATATGTTAATTATTTAAACTCAGACACTTGTTCCAGCTGCTCACCATCTAACATAACTTCACACTGAGGACTGTCCTCACTCACAACCATAACCTTACTCTTATCTACATTTACTTTCAAACCAATCCTTTTACACCCTGCCAAATCTCTCAACCAATCCTCTCAAACTCTCTTCAGATTCGCCACACAAAAGCAAATCATCTGCATATAATAGATGGTACACCCTCCACTCTCTTCCATTCTAGATCATTCTAACACCATCCCCTGCCACCCCCACCTCTAATTCTTTCATAACCCCATCCATTCTTTCATAACCTCATCCATATACAAATTGAATAACCAAGGAGACATAACACATCCCTGCCTCACTCTGCTATTAATATTAAACCGATCACTTTTGACTCAGTTTATTCTTACACACACTTCACTATCGTCATGCATAGGGTTGGGAAAGGAAAAAAACAAGCTCGTTTTTTTTCATGAAAAAAACACAGCCTGAAAAAAACAAGTAAAAAATGTTTTTTTCGTTTTTTTCAATTAAGTTGTGGAATTTACATGTTTGAACAATTCTATTTTAAATTTTAGCAAATATGTGCTCTAATTTATACATTTTTTGGTTCCAATTTCCTACAAGTTGGAAGCCCCTGAGTTTATGTTCAAAATTTTTATGGGTTTTCCATATTTTTATTTTATATTCTGAATTTTGATATTCATAATATTTTGTTTGTGGCTTCATTAATGTTTTCTTACTCTGTTTCAGCTTTCAGTAACATTTTTATCATAATTATTTAATCAGAATTTAGAAATGCCACGTGCAAAAAAGTCGTGACTGTACTTTTTAAGGTAATAAAAGGTTGCAAAGGCCCTCGCATGAAATATAACTTTTGTTGTGTAGATGTTGCAAAACTAGTATTTATTTCCTCATAATCTAGAATAGAAATTCTGAAAATTTGCCAACTGAGAGAGATGATTATGCTAAGGCAGCTAAGCTTGAGTCCTGTTACTGCCCCTGCTTCTTCACCACTGTCATTCTCACACAATACTTCATACAACTGAGATATCAGACTTATCAGTCATATCAAAATTAAATGTGGCTGAGCACTCTGATGAATCCAGTGATAATGAGCTTGACAGTAGTCACAGCACAGTAGTCAGTACTCAGTAGTGACTGTGGTCTGGGGAGTGGGGACTAGTGATTAGCTTATCAAAAGTTGATATTCCAAAGCCAAATATTTAATTTAGTCATTCACTCATCCTACTTCATTTACAATCTTGGTATAATTTTAATTTCAATATTTTTATTATTTCATTTGCATCCCTTAAGTCACTTTTGAGTTTGTCATTCAGACTCATTCTATATAAATATAATATACATTAATATTTAAAAGTAAATTATAAATATGATTATGGGATACAAATGTAAAATACATAGTTAAATTAGTAAGTAGAAGCCTACAAACAGCAGTCTGCAGGCTACAACCTACTGTAAATTGTAACGAAAACAATTATTGATAAAATATAAGAGAAAGGTAGTTCTGCTATTTTATAAATCATAATGGAATAGTTGTTTAATTTCAAGTATCCTTATATTTGAAAAATGAAAATACTCAAGTGAAATATCATATTAGCCTCTTTATATTTTTAAAAATACATTAATAAGAAAAAAACGAAAAAAACTGAAGAAAACGAAAAAAACATGAAAATAGCATGTTTTTTCTTGAAAAAAACGGTTTTTTCCCCAACCCTAGTCATGCATACTTTTGATTCCATTCAATAGCCTACCACCATCATTACATATCACTAACACCTGCCAAAGAGCTTCCCTATTAATCCTATCATACGCCTGTTGCAAATCCATCAAACCTTAATACAATTTATTCTCCTTCTCTCTCATTTTCTCAATCATTTGTTTCAATGTAAAGATTTAATCCACACATCCTCTACCACTCCTAAACGCACTTAGTTCTTCAAAATCAGTCCTTCAGTCACTCGACGCACTCTTTCCACCAAAATACCAACATATATCTTCTCTACAACACTCAATAAACTAATTCACCTATAATTCCTACATTTATCCTTATCCCCCTAAGTACCCTTATATAAGGATACTATTACTGCTCTCCTCCAATCCCTCGGAACTACACCATCCATAAATGATTTGTTACACAACTTCCAATTCCAATGAATCGCCATCTCACCTCCGTTCTTGATCATTTCACCAGTAATTTCATCTATTCTTGAAGATTTACCATTCTTTAACTTTCTCACTCTACCAATTACCTCCTCCTTACTAATGACCTTATCCCCAAAATACCTATTCCTTCTTGCACCATCAAACCCACTCACATTCACTATCACCTCTTCATTACTGCTAATGTTATGCAGATTTTCGAAGTGTTCCCTCAACTCTCCCCTCACATCCATTTCATCAGTTATGAAAGCACCATCTCTATTCATTATTCTAAGCAGATTCCCCGTATTCTCATTCTTAACCTTTCGTGCTTCCTTTCGGAAGAGCTTCCTATCCCCTTTTAAATCCCCATTCATCCTCCTTCCAAACTGTTCATGTACCTCTTTTTTCCTCCTACGTATGCATCTTTTAGTATTCCTTTTTTCCTCCTTATATAATTCCAAACACCTTTATTTTGATACTTCATCATTGGCTTTTAGTACATTCAACGGCGCTTCTTTTTTTTCTTCTTTTAACCGCTTGCATCACCTGTTCATTCCACCACCCATTTTTAACATTCTTAATTCCTACTTTAGCACATCCACATACTTCTTATGTACTGCTAACAACCGCTCCCTTCATTTGCTTCCAGATTTGCTCAGTTTCAACTTCTTCACAATCAACTGATTTACTTGCAAGCGCTCTTAAATATTTATCCTGATTACCTTGTTCACTTAACTTCTCACTCTTAATTCTTCTCACTTCCTTCCTTATCAATTTCCTCTCAACCCAAGACCCCACTAACTTAATTTTACATAAAACAATATAATGATCCAGTAATCCCATTCCTAACCCCTCACTGATTTAACATCCAACACATACTTCAACATCTCCTTCATCAACACAAAATCAATGCCACTTTTCAGTTCAATACCATCTCTACCTACACCAACTCTAGTATACTTATGAGTATACTCTTGTGTTTAAAGAAAGTATTACTTACACACATACCTCTCTCCTCACAGAAGTCAATCACCTTCCTACCATTCTCATTTTCTCCCAACACTCCAAAGCCACCTGTTATACCATCCATTTTATGATCACCTATCCAACCATTTAGGTCACCCAACACAATCAATCTGAAGCTCCTACTCACCCCATCCAAAACATCATTTAGATTATACCTGAAAATCGCACTCTCTTCAACGTTACCCACAGATGGACCATATGTCACAGCCACAACCACAATATATATATATATATATATATATACATATATATAACTAACAAAATATATATATATATATATATATATATATATATATATATATATATATATATATATATATATATATATATATATATTGTATATATATATATATTAAATATATATATATATAATAATAATATATATAATATATATATATATATATATAATAATAATAATAATAATAATAATAATAATAATAATAATAATAAAAGTATAAATGCCCTCTAAAATGCCCAAATTGGACAAATGCCCAGATAAATGCCCAGGACATTTGCCCAATTCTTAAGTGCCCGGGCATTTACCCATCACTATATATATATATATATATATATATATATATATATATATATATATATATATATATATATATATATAGATATATATATATATATATATTTTTTTATTTTCTATATAATTTATTTTTATTTATTTTTTTGGAGTATTACCGTACTGAATTTTATTTTAAATTCTATTGTATGCAAAAGAAAATATTTAAAAGAATTTTTTTTTTAAATTAACTATGTAGGGTAAACTTTAGTTTGGTATATTCAATTTCGTCAATAATCATTAAAAAAAAAAAGAAATTATCGAAAGATAATTTTTATTAATATATAAATAATCAGAAAAATACATTGATAGTGATATCACTAAAAAAAGCCAAAATTATTTAACTTTTTTTTTTGGAGCTTTATTTTTTAATTTTTTATTGAACATATACATTTAAAATGTACGCTAATCACTAAAAAAAAAACTTTTAAAGAATTTTTTGACAACATTTTTATAAATTAAAAGTTTAGTTTTAATACAATAGTTGCATAATGCTTTCTCACATTAGCAATATAATCACCCTAATCTGTACCTATATACCTAACAAAACTTATAACCTGAGCTAAGAGTGTCTTAAACCAAGACCTAATATTAAGACATTAAGAATATAGAGACAGTAAGAAGCCACATGGGCCTATCGAGACTGTCCCAGTCAACCCACTACCCAAACATGCTCATGCAAATCCACAAAGCACCCTAGGGCTTGTCAAATTGTTGTAACTACAAATCCACCAATTTGGCTTAGTCAAAACTAATGATATATATATATATATATATATATATATATTGTAACTACGAATCCACCAATTTGGCTTAGTCAAAACTAATGATATATAAATATGATACCCAAACCATCCACATGCATTAATAACTAAGTTATGGTCACACATGCCATCTAACATTAATAACTACTATAACTAAAACCCGCCAATTTGGCCGTCAATATGATACCCAACCCATCCATAAGCGAATCTAACCCTTTCTTAAATATTCTGTCCAATTCTTACTCATAACAACACCTCTCTGGCTTGAACTATTCCAAAAATTTGTAACCCTAATACTTTGAAAGCATGCTTTTTCTTATATCAAGATGGCATGCTTCTTAATTTTCTTATTATTCCCCCTGTCATCTGTCCATGTCCAACTATCAAAATTTATTGGTCTCTGTATTATCAATAGATGTAAATATTTTGTAGACTTGTATCATGTCCCCCTCTGAGAAATCGCCTTTCTACAGAAAACATTCCTAACTCCTTCAGCCTCTCCTCATAGCTCTTACCCTCAAACCCAGAAATCATCCTTGTTGCTCTACGTTGCACTTTCTCTAGCATATCTAAGTCTTTCTTTAAATAAGGGGCCCAAACTTGTGCACAATACTCTATTATTGGCCTAACATAGCTATTATACAGTTTACTTATAACTTCCTTGCTCTTGTAAATAACATTGCGATTTATTATGCCCAGCATCTTATTAGCTTTATTTCTAGCTTCCAAACACTGATTAGCTACTTTCAAATTACTGCTTATAATCACACCTAAATCTTTTTCTTGGTCCACAGACTCCAGCCAATCCCCATTCATATCGTAGTTAAAACTTTTATTTGAGTAACCTAGGTGAAGAACCTTACACTTTACACTATTAAAATTCACTTGCCACTTATATGCCTACCCAAAGTTTATCAAGATCATTTTGAATCTTTATGCATCCTTCACTATTCCTAACTGAGGTGGCCACTTTAGTATCATCTGCAAACTTAGAAACCTTGCATTTAAGTCCCTGGTCTAAATCTCATTTATATATATGAGGAACAATAGTGGCCCCAGCACTGAACCCTGTGGGACACCACTCTTCACTATTTCCCATGATGACTTATTGCCATTTAGTTGTACACTGTTTTCTATTTCGCAACCACTCTTTAATCCAACCATGTACCACTCCACCTGTACCACATTGCCGACAACTTTTCATCAGCCTTGTGGGGAACTTTATCAAAAGCTTTGCTAAAATCTAAACAAATCCAATGTCAACTGGTTCAACTTCGGTCAGTTCAATCAGTAATATATTCCATAAATTTTAAAAGGCATTTTCTGACATGAGCAACCATTTCTGACACCATGCTGAGAGTCATACAATACCTTGTTATCTTCTAAATATTTCTCTATATGACCTTTCATTAACTTTTCCAGAACCTTTACAACCAGAGATGTTAAGCTAACTGGCCTATAATTCCCAAATCTTCCTTACTACCTTTACTTATAAATAGGCATAACATATGCTGTTTTCCAGTTATCTAATTTTTACCAAATCTTATAGATAAACTTAAAAATCCAAATACAATGGTGCCTTTGCAATGCTGATACTACCCTCTTTCAGAATTCTACCATATATACCATCCAGGCCCTGCAGCTTTACCTGGATCAATATGGTCTAATAAGAACGTTTAATATCTTTTCGTCAAATTCAAATTCTGTAAGTGTATTTATATGCATAAAAGAACTATTAGTCTCCAAACTATTATCTAATCATCTCTTCCCTCTGTAAACACTGAAGCAAAATAAGCATTGAAAATGTTGATAACTCCTTATCTGAACTCACTAAATTTTCATCAATTTTAATTGGACCAATTGTCCCTATTCTTACTTTTAAATTTATAAAAGCTAAAAACTTCTTCAGGTTCTTATTACACATATATACAAGTATGGATCAAAACATGGCCGTGAGAGACTTATAGAAAACCTATATAACCTTATATATATATATATATATATATATATATATCTTATCACTGCTCTTATATATATATATATATATATATACTCTGCTGTATATATAGCGTCGGGCGGAGTGACTTGGACCACCTTAGGCATAAGTCATCTCCTGACTCTCCCCTAATGCACTTTTTAGATTTTTTTTTTTTAAAATCACGGCCTTATAAGCACACAAAAAATAATAATGTAATTCCTAATAATAAAGTTTATTAAAGTTTGAATAACGCTGAGTCAACCTGACCGTGGAGGGTGAAGCGGACCACCATTGAGGGTGACTCGGACCATCTGTTTAAATTCGTCTTTTACGTATAAATTCAATTTTATATTTTTATATTTTTACTTATAATAATTATTTATCATATTAAAATTCGTAATAAGCAATAAAAATGTCAATAATGATAAATAAAATAAATCTAAAAATAAGGTGGGTCGATTCTCCACCCCAAAATTGACACTTTTTTGAATTCGTTTTTATTAAAATTTCA
>JABUQX010127697.1:15000-30528 GCA_015478945.1 Trachelipus rathkii | reverse complement strand
CGGTAATAACTACGTTCAGTTTGGGTTGGGTGTTTAACCGTTTTCGCATTTATCGGTAAACGCTTTCGCGGTTATTAATAACTATATATATATATATATATATATATATATATATATATATATATATATATATATATATTCTTGAACACACTTGACCTATGTTTCACCACTAGTATAAATGATCTTGCCCACTTCTATGGCTTGCCAAAGATTCACAAGCCTAATCACCCTTTACGCCCTATCATTTCCAATACTAATTGCACTACTTATAAACTTTCTTCCTGATTATCTTCTCAATTAAAACCATTAATCGGCAAAATTTCACCTTCCATCTCATCAATACAGAAGATTTCATACAACGTATCATACACTTAATCCTTCCACACACCAATTTCTTAGCTTTGACGTCACCTCCTTTTTCACTTCCGTACCTGTCCCATTTACTCTAAACTTACTAGAAAACTATATTAAAGAACATAACATCACTTTAAATTATCCTTTCTCCCTTCTTAAGCAACTTATTTCTCACACTTGATCACAGTTTCTTTACTTTTAACAATTCTTTTTACAAACAAACTTATAGCCTCTCAATGGGTTTTCCCTTATCTGCCACTTAAGCAATATTTTACGGAACTCTTTGAACACCACTACATTATTCATCACCCTTCTCTTTCTAATGCCATATGGCTTCGTTATGTGGACGACGTGTTCTGCGCACTTCCAAATGACATCAATATAAATTTCATTTTACAACATATCAATAACATTCATCCTTCTATCTCCTTCACACATGAATTACCTATTAACTCTTCTCTACCTTTTCTTGATACTTTAATTTCATGAAAAAACTCTCCACATCTATCCTTTTCTGTCTAGTCTACAGAAAACCCACTTCTTCCTCCTCTTATATACATTGGTTTTCGACTCATACATATAACACAAAATTAGCTACACTAACTGCCCTCTATCTTAGAGCCCTTCGAGTTTGCTCTCCTAATCTCTCAACAGAAACTCAATTTCTTTTCTGCTTTCATCAAACTAAACTATCCTCCTTATGTCATTAATTCAGCATTTCACAAAGCCAAACAAAAATTCTATAATAGTAACCCTCCCATTCCTCACACCACTTTTTCTTATCTTCCCATTCCTTATAATTTAAATCATCAGAACATCTTCCCAAAAATATTCGCTTTATAAAAAGTAATACAATTCCCTTGAAAAAAGTTTTTAAACCCACTAAAATTAATACTTATCAAACACAATGCATTTATAAAATTCCCTGCTATGACTGTCCATCTGTTTACATCGGCGAGACTAATGATCTGCCCACGAGTTAAACAACATAAACATGATCTTATCAAAGACTCTCCTAATTCAGCTTTAACAGCCCATCGAACTCTGCACGACCATAAAATCAATATAAATTCCGTTTCTCCATTGAAATACATCAATCAAGTTATGAAGAGGAAAATAATTTAAACAAAATTATATATATATATATATATATATATATATATATATATATATATATATATATATATATATATATATATATATCATATATATATATATATATATATATATATATATATACAATACTGATAATTTTAATAAAATACCGGGCGAAGTGAGCCTTGACATTATCCAAAATTCTATACTCCTAAACTCAGGATGCCTTAGGGATGTGAAGAAGAAGGACAACCAACTAAATTAAATATTTTCACATTTAACTTTTTATTTTGTATATTCTTGTCATTCCATCGGACAGAGGCCTTTGGTTGTTTTTAGGCGAAAGCTAATGGTTACTTTGTTTTGTTTATATTTCATAATTTTATCTATTTTTTTTTATTAAAGTATTATTTTACGTGCCTAGGATGACTATCTATATATATATATATATATATATATATATATAACTATATATATACTATATATATATATATATATATATATATATATATATATATATATATATATATATATATATATATATATATTAATTCATATAAATAAATATTTTTTAAAGAGATTTCGGAAAATATTTGATTTTCAGCAAGATATTCTAAAAGACCATCATAATAATATTTATAATTATATTTATTTCCTTTTCAATTCGTTTGATATATCAAATTTCGAATATTTTTATGTTAAAAACTCGGAAAAATTATAATTTGGCCTCAATTTTAATTTGAAATCATAGTAAATACCAAAAAAAAATTGATTATATTTAGGTATGTTTATATATTTTGCATCAATTTATAACAATGGAGTAATGGAATTAAAATATATATTTTTTATTTTGTTTGATTTAACCCTCTATTATTTTGTGTAAATTTACAGTTAACCCCGGTAGAAAACCCCGGTTTTTCCCGATTTTTGGCCGGGGCCGGGGCCGGGGTCGCTAAAAATGGCCGGGGTTGGCCGGGGCCGGGGCCGGGGCCGGGGCCCCGGTCGGTTCCTAACTGTAGCGCACTGCATCTTGAGAGTCCGTTCCTGAGTGTTGTGAGAGAAGGTCGTGTTACCGTGCAGGCTCTAGCGGAGGTGGGATATTGTACTCCGAGCCAAGTGTTGTGTTACATGTTAAAACTGTGACGTGTTTGTTATTTATTTTATGCAGCCATATCGATATTTATGCTTAAGAAATATATAGCATAAATCTCTCATCTTTTTAATGTCTAGAAAGTGACATTCATTATTCTTTTATTCTACAAAGTTTGAAAATCGCAAGTGAAGAATCTCCATATTTTATGTTCCAATTACGAAGGTATCGTAATCTCTCATCAGGCTGTAATCCAGGTAAACACATTCCGACCTTGTTATATATCTCTCCCACTCGCATCCATTATAATTTGTGACTCGAATATTATTTGTTTTGATGAAACTTTTGTAAGAATATCTCATTCCAAGAATACTGTTTATCATTAAGAATCTTATTATATTTTAAGAAGACATTACAAGTTTATTTATGTAAATATATAAACGGATATAAAACTACATTTTGCATATCATTTATTAAAGGCATATGAACGTAGTAGATTATTAAAATTTATTTGTAAGAAGATCCTTCTCATTCTCCTCGTTTTTGAAGCATTCTTAATTCATCTAGAGCGTAGATTTATTTATGACGTGTGTCCACAAGAATTCCTCAAGAACTTAATCTTCTCGAATCCGATCCTACCATATAGGTACGCACTGGTCAATGAAAAAGAATACCTGTAATATAATAGAAGGGTTATAGAAACAAGGTAATATAATAGAAGGGTTATAGAAACAGGGGAAAGAAGTCTGTCGATCGTGACTGAGGACTATTTTATCTATTGTAAAAGTCTGCCGATCATAACTGTGGACTATTTTGTGGACAAATCTGTCGTTCATATTTCAAGATTTCTTAGGCCTACAAATTATCCTTTTGAAGATTTGTCATTCTTCCTCATCAATTTCCACGTTAATAAATCTACTGAAGATTATATTTTTCTCAATCAAGAAGATTGATGGCGACCGAAAGAAGTGGTCTACTACATGTTCGTTAACGTTGATGCCTCCAAGAATTTTCTTCAAGAGTAAATCGTCGTTCTCCATTTGTGAGCATCCATTTTGCGACATCCATTTTCTCCTTCATGATAGATGAGGATATCCAACGACTACATTTGAGGATAAAAATAGTTTGTATAAAGGATATAAGGTATAATATATATCAAAAGGTCTGTAAAATATCTAATTAATATTTTTTTTGTCTTAATCAATAATTGATTTATTTGATAAAATAATCTTTTCTTTTATTTAATAGTGTTCAGTATTTTATTGAAGTAAAATCATTTATTTTAATGCGCAGTTTATATATCAATAATTATCTTCTTTCTGATTGGATCCCGCACGTCTACCGATAGTGACGTCATAATATGTTTTATAGTAGCCTCGTTCATAAAAATATTTGTCTTGTTATTTAAACACACAGATGTTTGAATATATTTCATAATAATCATATTCTGTTTCCAAATATTGTTGACAATATCTTTTATATATAATAGTAATTATATATAATCTATCTGTTCAAGAAAAATCATGATTTTATGTATTTTGTCAATATCTCAATAGAATATTTGTTCAACTCATTTAGTATTGTAAAAAGAGACCGTTTTGAGGCTAGCACTTTCTCCTCATTGACTGTCAAGAATCTAGTTATTTCTGGATTCACTACCTCAATTAAGCAAATTTTTAAAACGGTAAATTCTCACTTCGGAGAATAAATTTTTTTTTTTTTTTTTTTTTTTTTTTCTAATCTATTGTAATAATTTACAATATCGAAGTATAGTAAAATTAAATTGCTATATCATATCAATATATATATAAATTTAGTAATTATATATATAAATATTATTTCATTATATATATATATATATATATATATATATATATATATATATATATTTTTTTTTTATATATATATATATATATATATATATATATATATATATATATATATATATATATATATATATATATATATATATATATATATATATATATATTATATATATATAAAAATATATATAAAAACAATAATAATATATGTAATATCTATATGTATATATATATAACAATATATATCTACTATCTGGTTGGGATAGGATAAGATGTTGCATTCTAATGAAGCTCTGGGAAATTTGTGGGTGGAGTAATTGTTTAGGCTTCACGAATGTGTGTATATTGGGGAATCTGTGTCTCCAACATTTCAGTAATATTTCCTCTTTTTCTTTTTCTTTCTCTTATTGAATGAGAGTAAAGTTATTTTTTTTTTTTTTCTGAATATTGGGGTTTCACAACTCAAAGAAATTTCTCACCTCGTTGAAGGATGGTATGCTGTTGAAGTGTGCTATCTGTGAATGTGAATCAAATCTGCGCTATCAAAAATAGCTTTCTCTTCCCAATCCAAAGGGGAAAATAGATGATCCATTATTAGAATCCATATATCATTATATATATATATATATATATATATATATATATATATATATATATATATATATATTTTTTTTTTTATATAACTATATATATATATTTCATAACAACTTATATATATATATATAGTAATAACAATAATAATAACCAATATCTATATATATATATCATTTCTTGCTGTATTAATTTTTTTTGTATTGTGTTTTTAGAAACCATTTTGTGAAGAAAAGAGAAACTTTGGAGTTCTTCGATCAGGATCACGTTCGTTGTCAATTACAGCATTCAAAGAGGCTCAAGAATTTCCGTAAGAGGATTCTGCCCACCCAAAGCGGCGTGGGGTAGACAGGAATTGGGTTTATTATTTTTTTCATTATTATTATTTTCTTTTTATTATTGATTGTTAACTTGGGAGGCAAATGTCCTTCTTTTTAATATTTTCTCATATATTTGCTGGATATCTCGTGAAGTATATCAAAGCAATTGACAAGAAGAAGTGTAGTTGCGTAAGTTTGGGTTCCAATAATCATTTCATATATTTTCTTTATATTCGTCTGTATATGTTTCTTTGTGTTGTCCATTTCCATTTTGCTTAATATCTTTTATTCATGTCTACTGACGACATTTCCAATCTTGACAACATTTCTAATAATCCTAACGCTAATAATATTGTTGTTAATGAGCAAAATTCGGGTGACGAAAACGTAGCTCAAAATATTTCTTCGGCTGATTCTTCTCTTAATTCCGGGACCATGCAGCGTCCAATTCTTAACATTGACAGGTTATCTCATTCGCGGCCGAATGTTCCTTTATTGATAGGGTTTGTTAATAATAACTGGTGTGGGCCAGAATTATCAGGGTGGTTTAATTCCGTTGACGCTTACTTCGCAGATGAAGGAATCACAAGCGATGTAGAAAAATTGAGGGCTTATATAAGGTTTGTTTCTCAAAAGAAGGTAATGTTGCTTACCTGGTGCAAAGTACGCCAGAGTTAAGGGGGGCTGTTTCATGGGAATCATTCAAAAATGATTTATCGTTAGTTCTCAATCCTCTCGTTTCTAAATCCACGTTCGAAACGTTCAGTGACTTTGTAAGTACAAAGTGGTCTCCTAATCACTCATTGCCCGAGTTCTTAACAGAAGCTCAGAAGTCATTACAGGCTTTCATCGATTCTGCTTCGCTTTTACATGATATAAAGTTTAGTGACGAACAGCGTCGTCTTCTTTTATTTTCTAATTTATATTCGAATAAGCCTCAATTCCAAAAGATTATCCATGAAGAATTTTGTATTGATAACTCGATACCTCAACAGGTACAAACGTATTTACGGAAGACAAGTGTCTTAAATAATGGTAAAGTAGCTTCTTCTTTTAACAGAACATCAAATTCTGTTCAATCTAGTCCGGTGTATTCAACGCAATCGGAGAAAATCTCTTCTCCCAGCTCATCCCATCAGTCCTATAATGTTAAAAGTGTTCCAAGTTTTTATCGTAATCGTTCTTCTAATGTGCCTAATTCTGTTGCTAGGAGTCCTAATGTAAGGAAACCATTGTTCTGCCTTCGATGTGAAAATAATGGCCATGGCACTGCCTCATGTATTTTCCGTCCTTTCTGTAGTCTCTGTTTCAAAAATCATCCTAGGGGTTCGCAGGCTAAATGTCGAGGAACAACTTGGCAACCTTTTTCTGAAGAAGGTTTACGTCGTGTTAGGGTTATAAATCATTCAAATCATCCCAATTATTCTAATAATAATAATTATTCTCAAAAACACTCCAGTGTTAATCACAATCAGGCAAGTTTAGGTAGAATTCCGCTTGTCCAAAAAGGGTCAAATCCACGTTTTGACCATGCTCAAAACAATTCTAGAAGTCATTATAATGGGAATCAGTGTCAAAATGTGACAAGATCATACACCAAGGGTGTCAATTATGTAAATAAGGGGCGTAATATGCGATTTAATAAAGGTGAAACCGCGGTACAAAAACCCGGAAACGAAATAAGTAGAGACGTATCCCCGTACTCGTATCGATATTCTGAAGAGAATCCTGAAGTTCAGGTAAGTCTTTTGGATCCTAATTACGATCCTAATGAAAGGTTTTATAATAAATTTGAGAGAAATAATTTATTTGGGCATGAATTTACCCAATTTAATCCGCATCTGCCGCCCGATTTCTCCCGAAACCGCTGTGCAAATTTTCGTAATCCGCATCATTCCTCTCGTAATTCTGTTCATTCTTCTTCGTCTAGAGGGTCATTTTTTTGAATACGCATTCTCAGTCTCGCAATGTTGTGATGTCCAATTTAGAGGCAAATATTGTTAATATAGCTAATTCAAATCCGTGTCTCACTAATGTAAATAGTGTTGAAGACAATCCTCTTATAGGGAAAAGTTATTATGTTAAGATCGATTTGACGGTCGAATATGAGTTTATATATGGTATAACGTCGTACATCGATTTAGGGAGTGGGGTATCGCTCCTGAGATGGAAGGTATTTGAGAATTTAAAGAAGTTATATCCTCTCAAATTAGAAGAAAACAACATTGTCTTAAAATCTATTTCTGGAAACGTCATACAAAATTTGGGACGTGTTAAACTCCAAATGTTGTTAAATAATCATCTGTTTAATATCCATGTAATTGTTGTCGGAGATCAATGTTCTTTTAGCGGAAATATGCTTCTTGGTACGGATATTTTAGGTTCTTTACCTATCGTTTTCGATTTTAAAAATGAATGTTTATATATGACACACAGATTCCTCTGGTTGTTTATAATCCATTAATCCATGATCCAAAAACCAGTATTGATCCTCGCATGTACGATAAATCGCATCCACTTTTTGAAGAGTCAAATATCAATCTCGTTCGTTCTCCGTCCAATTTAAGTCATCTTAATTTTGAAGATGAATCTTTTGTTCATGAATTATCCATTTATAACGATCAATGTTATGAGTTGTTATTGCCGAACACAGTCAAGTTCGAGGCCTATTCTAGCGCCATTCTCTCTGTTGATATTCGATCTCAGGCAGGAACTTTGCCGCCAAATGATATTCATCTCGTAAGTGAGAAAAATTCTATTTCAAATGTTCTTTTTGCAAATGTTCTTAGTACAGTAATAGATGGTACTATGTTGATTAAATGTGTAAACTTCAGTCCGTCCGCTATCACAATTGATAAGAATACAGTTGTTTCTTATGCTAATCCTCTCGCTCTTCGTAGTTCTTATTCTATTATAAATAAAATAGAATCGTCTCAGGGTTTATCTGATGATCAACTTCATAATGTTTATAAGGAAATTTTACTTTCCAAATCGAAGAAAGAATCTGATTTATTGGTGCTGCAGGATGTTGCTCAGATGGAGCAGATCTTAGATTTCTTATTAGCACACAAAGATGTTATTGCTTTAGGGGATGACAGAGTCGAATGTTGCCCATTAGGGAAATTCAAAATAGAAATTGTGCCCGACTCACAAAAATATTTTTATACTCCAAATTATCAGCTCCCGCATAAATTTCAGGCTGACATTAACAGCTGGATTGACGAGTGTATTTTTCAAGGTTACATAGAGAATTCTGATTCTCCTCATTCGAATCCTCTTATTGTCCTCCCGGTCCAAGGTGATTCAAAACCAAAAATAATTTTGGATTTTAGGAAGTTAAATAAATGTATTGTACCTCTTCAATCTCCGATTCATAATGTGCAAGAAACGATTTCCAAGTTAGGAAATTCACATATCTTTTCAAGTTTAGATGTTTCCTCAAATCCTTATGGCATAAAAGTTGCTGATGAAAGCAAGCCTTATTTATCTTTTTCTTCTCACAGAGGGCATTACCAGTATAAGTTGGTACCTGAAGGTGTGAGAAATTCTTCCAATGTGTTTTGTAAAGTAATAGAACTCGCTCTTTCTCATTTATTAGGAATTCATGCATTAATTTATCTCGATGACATAATTGTGTATTCGAAGGATATAGAATCCCATTATCAAAGTCTTAGTTTAGTTTTTGCCGCGCTAAAGAAAGCGAAATTGAAGGTGAAATTAGAGAAGGCAAATTTCTTTAAACGTTCGTTAGTTTATTTAGGGTTTATGATTAGTTCTAAAGGTTTATCAGCTGATCCTGTAAAGCTGCAGGCTCTTAAGTCGTTTCTTGTTCCCACAGATGTATCCTCTGCTCGTTCTTTTATTGGTTTCGTGTCGTTTTTCCGTAATCTTGTGCCTTCGTTCTCAACCATTGCTCAACCCATCACATCTTTGTTCAAAAAGAACGCTAAATTCGTTTGGCTCAGTGAGCAACAGATAGCTTTTGATACGTTAAAGCAAAAATTAATCATCGAACCATTGTTACAATTTCCGGATTTTAGTAAGGAATTTATCATCTCCACGGACGCGAGTAATATCGGTTTAGGTGCTGTGTTGGCACAGAAGGATGATCAAGGCAATGACCGTCCTGTTTCCTTTGCTTCTCGTACGTTGAGTAAAGCAGAAAAGAATTATTCCTCCCTTGAAAAGGAAGCACTGGCTATTACTTGGTCTTTAGCTAAGTTTAGAAACATAGTTTTCGGTTATAAAATTCGTATTTACACTGATCATCAACCATTGGTTGCTATTTTTAAGAATAAAGACTTAAATCATAAAATGGCAAGATGGGCCATCAAAGTCAATTCGTTCAATCCTGAAATCTTTTTTATAGAAGGGAAGAAAAATATCTGCCCGGATTACCTCTCTCGTTTTCCTACTTCTCTCGCTCCAATTCATTCAATTTCCAGTATCGATTATTCTTGTCTTACAAAGAAGTTTTTCAATCTCACATCCGATGTAATAAAAACGGAGCAAAGAAAGTGTTCAAGACTTTCTCCAATCATTAATTCCATTAAAACAAATGGTCAAAGTATTAATTTTCCACATGTTCTCATCCACGATATCTTATATTATGTTACAAAGGAAATGCAATATCTAATAGAAGTTCCCGAATCTCTTGTATATACAGTTCTTAGTCTTAATCATTCTAGTTTAGGGGCTGGACATCTTGGTCACGTGAGAACCGAAAAACGTATCCGAGAACGGTACATCTTTCCAAAGATGTCGAAGTTAGTTTATGATTTCTGTAGAGAGTGTTCTTCATGTCTTAGGGTGAAGGGTAATATACCTAAGAGAGCGCCCATCTTCAAGTATCCCGTTCCATACCAGCCGTTCTGTAGAGTGCATACAGACATCATTGGACCTTTACCTCCATGTAAAGCGTCAGGCGCTAAGTATATTCTTGTCTTTAAAGATTCATTAACTCGTTACGTTGAGTTATGTGCTATTCCGTCTCGTAGTGGCATTCATATTGCTAATGCTTTGCTTCATAGGGTCATTGTAAGACATACAACACCCAGCGTATTATTCAGTGATCAAAGTTGTGATTTTGTTCCATCGTTTTTCAAGCAATTATGCAAGCTTTGGAAGGTTAATAAAGTGGGAATAACCGTCCTCCCATCTACTAATAATTCTCTGATCGAACGCGCTAACTTGCAAATTGAAAATTATTTACGTCGTTACGTGAATGAAAAAGGTAATGATTGGTCTAGTTTCCTTCCTTTCGCTCAATTGTGTATTAATTCTTCTTATAATGAGACCATAGGGGACTCGCCACATTTCATTCTTTTTGGGTACTCCGATTACCTTACGATGTAGAGAACTACGTCACTCCTTTTACGAATCCAGATAAGAATTATTGTCCCACTCATGAAGAGTTAAAAGATATAGTTATTAGAACTAATTTGATTCGTGAAATAGCGAAAGAAAATTTAGAAGCGGAAACAAGAAAGTTTGTAGAAAGACAGCATAAGAAAGCTGAAGATAGGAAGATTTTAGTTGGTAGTAGAGTATTTATTCTTGATGTAAAACCTGCTGGAGTATGTAAAAAGCTGTTCCGTCGTTGGAGGGGACCTTTTAGAGTGATTGGTATACTTGGAAGAAACAGGTTTATCCTTCAATTCTCCAGACATCTCGTGAAATCGCCGTCCATAGCGATAATTTCAAAATCGTGCCAGAGCCGATTTCAGATCAAAATCATTGTCCAAATCCAAATCTCTCATCTGTTAAGGATAGTAATCCAAAACAAGTGCATTTCAATGTTGATAAAAATGTTGTGAATGATCAATCTGACAGTATAAATTCAGATGATGATGAGTCTGAAGTTGTTATGTTCCCTCATAAGTTTTCAAAGAATGTAAATAAAATGCCGTCTGTTCAGCAGCCGCATGATCGTCATAGGTATTCCAATTCGTCTTTTCATGATCCGGTAAGGTCATTTTCTAATCCTAATTCTCAACAAAGTGTTCATGATAGCTCGCAGGAGCGCACATTTTTGTCAGATAGTGTTCCAAAATCTTCGTTTTCTGGTTTCGAAAATCAAAATGAGTGTAAATAGTTCAAGTTTTTATAAGTCTAGTTCGTATTCTGATGATTCTGATAGTAATTACGTTCCATATCAACACTATCAGGGCCCTCGTACCCAAAGTCCACGTTGGTTACGCTCGAATAATAAAGCATCAAATACTCATAGTACTCCTATTTCTCAAGACGATCAAAGTCAAGCTTCTTGTTCTCATTATCCTACTAATCGTTCGTTCTCAGAATAGTTTCAGGTTTTCTTTGTCAACGCAAACTACATTTGTCATGTTGATTGTTTTGATAGAATAATGTGGATATCGTATGTGTATATATTTGAAGGTATTATTTGTTAATAATCAATCTTAAAACGATGTTCTTATTCCTGTATCCTGTACCTGAATTGCTGAGAAGATAACGAACGAAGATCTTGAGAAGAATGAAGAAGTTTTGTTTTTCTTATTTATTATTGTATTATAGATTTTATGTTTATGAGTAATTACGAAGTAGTTTGTTTTGAATAAACATATCTGTCCCAGAAATGTAAGTAGAATTTACAAGTGTAAATATTTTTCCGAGGGGGGAGCTTTTCTTTCCCGACTCTATATATATATATATATATATATATATATATATATATATATATATATATATATATATATATATATATATATATATATATATATATATATATATATATATATTTTATATATATATATATATCTTTCAGATTGAATAAAAACAATATCTATTCGTAATTAGTATTTGGGGCCGGGGCCCCGGTCGGTTCCTAACTGTAGCGCACTGCATCTTGAGAGTCCGTTCCTGAGTGTTGTGAGAGAAGGTCGTGTTACTGTGCAGGCTCTAGCGGAGGTGGGATATTGTACTCCGAGCCTAGTGTTGTATTACATGTTAAAACTGTGACGTGTTTGATATTTATTTTATGCAGCCATATCGATATTTATGCTTAAGAAATATATAGCATAAATCTCTCATCTCTTTAATGTCTAGAAAGTGACATTCATTATTCTTTTATTCTACGAAGTTAGAATCTTTATTGATCTTTTGTTTGAAAATCGCAAGTGAAGAATCTCCATATTTTATGTTCCAATTACGAAGGTATCGTAATCTCTCATCAGGCTGTAATCCAGGTAAACACATTCCGACCTTGTTCTATATCTCTCCCACTCGCATCCATTATAATTTGTGACTCGAATATTATTTGTTTGATGAAACTTTTGTAAAAATATCTCATTCCAAGAATACTGTATTATCATTAAGAATCTTATTATACTTTAAGAAGACATTACAAGTTTATTTATGTAAATATATAAACGGATATAAAACTACATTTTGCATATCATTTATTAAAGGCATATGAACGTAGTAGATTATTAAAATTTATTTGTAAGAAGATCCTTCTCATTCTCCTCGTTTTTGAAGCATTCTTAATTCATCTAGAGCGTAGATTTATTTATGACGTGTGTCCACAAGAATTCCTCAAGAACTTAATCTTCTCGAATCCGATCCTACCATATAGGTACGCACTGGTCAATGAAAAAGAATACCTGTAATATAATAGAAGGGTTATAGAAACAGGGGAAATATATATATATATATATATATATATATATATATATATATATATATATATATATATATATATATATATATATATATATATATATATATATATATATATATATATAAATATATATATATATATATATATATATATATATATATATATATATATATATATACTATATATGCTGTACTATAACATATATATATATATATTTAAAACTTACAACCTCCCAATCTAGTTCAAATTATAGCCTTATATATGTATATATATATATATATATATATATATATATATATATATATATATATATATATATATATATATATATATATATATATATATATATATATATATATATATATATATATATATATATATATATAACTATCTATATACATATATAACCATATACTCTATATCTCTATCTGCTCTGTTGCAACTTAACATAGCAGCTCCCAGGAAGGAGTCAAGACCCATCAACTGGGCCAGAGCTCTTCTCCATTTTCCTCTATCCTCCAGGACTCCCTCTTCTCTCAGCTCCATCGGGCAGTCCATGTCTTCTCAATGGAGTCCTCCACCAGAGCTTTCCCATCTTTCCCTAAGTCCCTTCCTCTTGGTCTTGTTGCCTATTATTTCCCTCCCATCTCTTCTTGGCCACTCTCCTCCTGCATCCTCTTCAGGTGTCCCCACACCTCAATCTGGTTGCATCCATCTTATTTAATATAGACCCAACCTCCTCCCTTATTTTTAAGTTTCTTGGCTGCTCTTCCCTAGTCTTTCCACTATCACTCTCAAAACGTACATCTCCGTCGACTGTATTCTACTATCCTCTCTTGTAGTCGTGCTCAGCCATCTCTACCCCCATATAATTAAGTCAATTATTGCACTCTATCAGATCCTCTTAAATCTCCCATACTCATTTATCTATCTTTCAGTATAGAGGGTACCCTGCTCTTGCAACTTCCCATGCTGACCTATCCTACTTATTTATCTCTGTACATTTCCTCATCCTCTTCCAAATACTCCACTCAAGTATTTGCATTTCTCCACCATCTTTATCCCAGTCCCTTCCACATCTACTCTCAGCTCTCCCTTTCCTTCTCCCCTACTAACCACCATGATCTCAGTCTTTTCATAGTCAGACCGGCCTCTCTAAGCCTATTAGCAAAACTTGTTACCACCTCTCTCAGCCTATCTCCCCCTTCGTTCCAGCATGCCAAGTCATCTGCGTATGCCAGAATATCACAGTCCAAATCTCCTATATCCTCTCCACTACATCCAGATATGCTACAAACAAAATTGGTGACAACACGCTCCCTTGTTTGACTCTAGTTCTCACCTCAAACCATTCCTTATTCTCATATTCTATTCTTACATTACATTTATTATTCTTATACAAACTCTCCAGGGCTCCTCTCAACTTTTTATCCACTGCATATTCTGTCTCTAGCACTCTCCATAGTCCCTCCCTAGGCACTGAATCAAAAGATTTTCTTAAAACTATGAAAGCTACATATGCTGGTTTATTATATTCCCATACCTTTTCTAACGTAATTCTCAAGGCGAACAAGATATCCGTCGTGCTTCTGTTCTTTCTATATCCGTGCTGCTCTTCCCCCAGTCTGGGCTCTACTACCATTCTCAGCCTTCTCTACAGTGTTCTCTCATATGTTTTTGCCTAGTGGTCCAACAAGAATATTACCCTATAGTTTTTACAGTCCCATGTATCTTCTTTTCCACTATATGTTGGAACTATGATTGACTTTCCCCACCCTCTGGTACTTCGCTCTCGTTCCAACACCTATTGAACAATTTCAGAAGTCTTTCATTTTCTCTCCTCCCTCTTTTATTAGTTCTCTGGGTATCCCATCTTCCCCATCTTCATTGCTCTCAGAGTCACCTCCAACACCTCCATAGTGATCTCCTCCCCTTCCTCATCCTAGCCTCCTTCAACTATCTCTTCTACCCCCATCCCTCACCTGCTCATTCACGTTTAACAGTTCTCTTAAGTATTCCATTCATCTCCTGTTTGTTTGTTAATCTCACCAAAAACTCACCTTGCTTATCCTGATATTGCACACTTTCCTCTTTGATCCTCCATACATTTTTGCCAGTCTAAAAATTCTTTCCCTTTTTGCCCTCACATTTTCCATCATTTCTTTCACCTCTCTCTTTGCTGCCTTTTCTTTTACTCTTCTTTTCACTCTCTCGGCTTCTATTTTTCAACCACCTTCTCATCAATACTGCTTTCTTCTTTATTGCCTCATTTACTTCTTCAGTCCACCACCTCTTGTGTCTTTTCCTCGTTCCTCCTGCCCACCTTTTACCCAGTGTCTCCTCTACTGCTCTTTTTACTTTTTCTTGTATCTTCCCCTATTTCTCCTACTCCTTCTAATTGTTCTAAGTTCTGACTTATTATTTCAGTATTTCCTGTTTCTGTCACACTCCTTCAGTGACTCCACTTTAATCATATTTCTCTTTTCTTTATTCTTCAACTTATCTGTCTTCACCTCCAGGTCCGTCACCAATAATAATCTATTATCCGAAAATATATTGTTACTCCAGGTATCACTTTCACATTCCTTGTTAGCCTACTATCAGACGATATTATAT
>JABUQX010127697.1:0-7500 GCA_015478945.1 Trachelipus rathkii | reverse complement strand
CAAAGTTCAATACTTAACAAGCAGTAAAGTAACTAGCAAAACATATAAAACGTTGCCTTCACATTCTTTTTTTCTTTTTGTTTTTAAAAACTTTTATTTATTTTTAAACTTTATTTCTTTTTAAAACTTTTGTTTAAAAAAAAACTTTTAGCTATTTGTTAATTTTAATTCTTTAAAACTTTTTAGTTTTGTTTAAAAACTTTTAATTTTTAACTTATTTCTTTAAACTTTGTTTTTACTAAAAAAATTTGTTCTTTTTATGTTTAAAACGTAAAAAAATTGTGTTTTTTACATACCCTAAAACGGTAAATCACTGAATCAGTGAAATCAAACCACCCCTACCTCACCCTTTACCCGTTCCCAACCTGAATCTATTGGGTATTGGATTCTATATGACTGTTGCACTCCAGTTCATATTTCGGAGTATTCATTTGATAAACATAGCATAAAAAAGTTTGTTCTTTTATACTAACCCTCGAATATATGCTAACGTAACAAAAGTTTTCACATCAATAAAGCTAACATAACATAACTCTGATGTAAGAATATAATTGTAATAACATCAACCCTAAACATACCTTAAACACGAATTAAACCAACTACAATAACAAAAGTTCCAATACTTAAACAACAGTAAAAACTAGTCAAAACATATAGAACGTAGCCTTTCACATCAAACTTTTTGTGTTTAAAAAACTTTTATTATTTTACTTTATTTCCTGATAAAAACTTATTGTTTAATAAACTTTAAGCTATTTTTCTTTTTTTATTTTTTTACAAAACTTTTTTAATTTTTTTTTTCTTTTCTTTATTCTAAGAACTTTTAACTTTAAACATTATTTCTTTAAAACTTTTGTTTTTACTAAATATTTTTTAGTCTTTTTAGTTTATAACGTAAAAAAATTTACATTTTTACATAAACTTAAACAGTAATAAAACAGTAAATAACAAAGTTTTCACCATCAATTAAACTAACGTAAACATTAACCTGATGCAAGAATATAATTTATAACATCAAACCTAACAAAAATACCATACTTGGCAACAGGAAAACTGACGTTGCTTACAGCCCGTACCATATTCACACTTTTTTCAAACAGATCTCTAACATGGATATATTTACATTAACATAGTAAACATTAACAAAAAATTTATCACAACATACTCGCCAACAGAATATATGCTGACGTACCAAAGTTTTCACATCAATTAAAGCTAACATATCATATCTTGAACTAGGTAATATAACGCACAATGACAAAACCTTACATACCTTATGATCGATAATGACTAACATTGAACAAAGTTTCATACTTACAACACTCAAAAACTAATTACCTACAGAACGCACATGTACGAAGCTGATGTGGTTCCTGTTTCCCTAGAGTTATCAGATACAAGTTGAAAGATTGTCAAACTGCCTCCCACTTTTCGAAATATTACGCAATACCTATATTCTGTTTGGTCGTTTTCGAAACATTTACGCAATACCTATGATTCTTGTTTTGGTTTCGTACCTCTAACATATTAACGTTAATCTTACACAAACACAGTAACTTTAGCAAGAAAATTTATCACAACATTGTTAATTATCATGCTAACCAAGCATATCTCTAACATAATAAAGTTTCACATTAATAAATCTACATAGCATCATTCTGAAAACTAAGAAAATAATACCAAAGACAAACAAGAAGCACCATCTTAAGCAGGGAATAAATTGTTAACATTAACAAAGTTCCACCCACTTAACACCAATAAAGCAACTATGTTATGCAAAACGTAACCTATCTATACTTTTTTTCAAAGATAACTCTAAACATATTAACGTTAATCTTACACTAACATAGTAACATTTAGCAAAAACTTATCACAACATTGGATAATTATCATACAGACCAAGCGAAAGTATGCTAACATAATAAAGTTTCCACATTTATAAAGAAACATTGCATCAACTGAACTAAGAAATAATGCACCAAGGACAAACATAACACATCTTAAGCAGGAATAAGCAGTCAACATTAACAAAGTTCCACATTAACAACAGTGAAGCAACTAACATGGTATGCAAAAAACGTAAACCTAATCTACTTTTTATCAAGCATAAAACTCTAACATAATTAAACGTTAATCTTACCACTAACACAGAACATTTAAACTAAAATTTCTCACAACATGATTAATATCATACAGACCCAGCGAAGAGTTGGCAACGTAACCAAAGTTTCCACAAATAAAAATCTAACATAGCATCAACTGAACTAAGAAAAATAATGCACAAAGACCAAACCTAGCACATCTTAAGTAGGAATAAACTGTTAAACATTAGAACCAAAGTTCCATACTTAACCACCAGAAAGCAAACTAACATGGTATCAAAACGTAATTATTTCTTAACTTTTCAAGCATAACCTACATATGAACGTTAATCTTAACACTAACACACATAGTAACATTTAACGAAAATTTCTCAAACAAACATTTGTTAATATTCATACAAGAACCAGCGAAAGTATCTAACCACCTAACAAGTTCCACATCAATAAAGCTACATAGCGTAACATTGAACTAAGAGAAATAACGCACAAGACAACCTATCACAACTTGCACACGAATAAAACTGTGAACATTAACAAAGCTTCCACCTTAACGCCCAGAAAAGTAACTAAACATGTATGTTAAAACGTAACCTACAATCTTACGTTTTTCAAGCATATCTCTACATATTAAAGTGAAGCTTACACTAACCACACTAATATTGCAAAAAATGATCATAACATTGTCCGAATTATCATACTTGATCAACAAATATATCTAACATAACAATGTTTTCACATTAATAAAGGCTAACATAGCATCATATGTACAAGAAAAATAATGTACAACGACAAACCTAACCACAACTTACACACAAATAACTAAAACATTACAACAAAGTTTCCAGAGCCTTTAACTTCGGTAAAGTAATAACTTTACATACCAAACAAACCATTTATACTTTTTCAAGCAATCTCTAACCATATTAACATAATCTTACATTGACACCGAGTAAACATTTCAAAAAATATTTCTACCATTACCTAAACCTTCATAAGACCTAACCGACGTAGAAGACGAGTATTAAAGTAAAGTTTTTAGGCTTATCTCTTTTGATGGACTCCGCCTCCTTTCAGAAAATTTCCAACTCTAAACATAAAAATGATTTTATGCTTTAAACATATTTGCATAAGTGATGCAATACTTATTATATTTTGACCCTCTGCAGGATTACTAGCAATTGTAGCAGTCGCATTCGGTTTGCGATTTAATATAAATGACCACTTCTGGGAATAACAAACTCCTCGTGAAGATATCAACACCAAGCGTACGCTATCCGAGATGTCATCGCTATCAACACTGAGAAAACTATCCTACTGAAGAAAATAGTGTATAAAAATCCCTTAAATGTAATGAGATTCTTTCTTTCAACCAATCATAAGAAAGTAAACAAGAATTACGACGTACGATTGAACCATATCAGTTCAAAAAGGTATATATTCTCGAAGACTAAACAACAACAACAACATAACTAGTACAAAATCAAGTCTTAGAATACTAACCAACGGAATTATATGCTAAACGTAACATGTTTTCACATTAATTAAAGCTAACATTAGCATTACCCAGAACTAAGAAAAAATGTACAACGACGAATCTAACACAACTGAAGCACGAATAAAACTGTTAACATTTAACAAAGTTCCACACTTAACACCTGTAAATTAACTGACATCATACAAACGTAACCTATTCATACTTTACCCAACAATATCTCTAACATATTAACGTTAATTTTACATTGACACAGTAATATTTAACAAGTAATTATTATAACCCTGGTTTAATTATCAGTACAGAGCAGCGAAGGTATGTAACGTAACAAAGTTTCCGCATTTAAAAACTAAACATAACATAACTGAGAGCGAGAGATATGTGATGATGTGACTGAGTACGACAAAGTGGGCCTAATGCGACCCGTTTACTGTGCGAATGAAACCCAACATTAACAAACTTCTGCACTTAACAGCAGTAAAGTACCTAACACATCATGCAAACGCAACCTACTCATACTTTTCAAAGCATATCTCTAACATATCTAATGTAATTTTACATTAACATCGTAATATACAAAAGTTTGCATTAAACCTGTCTAATCGTCTCCTGACAAAGAATATAAATGCTGACGAACAGATGTTTTACATCAACTTCGTAACATTTAACCAAAAATCCATCATAACCTCCGCTAAAATATTTCATTACATCCCCAAGCGAATTTTCGCAAACTAACAAAGTTTTAACCAAAACATAACAAAAAAATAACAAATTTTATCCTAACATACATAAAATGACGTTCTTGAGTTAAAATAATCAACAGTTAAAAGACGATGAATAATTTACTGATTTTAAAGCAGTAAATCAGTAAATCAGTAATCAAACCCCTCCACCGTGCTAGTCCCCTAGCCGCCCACCACCTGTATCCTATTGAGCTATTATTCAAGTCATATTTCGAAGTATCATTTTGAACAAACATAACATAAAAAATATGTTCTTTATATACTAACCATACGAATATATGCTTAACCAACAAAGTTTTAGCACAATAAAAGCTAACAATATAACTTGCCGACTAGGAATATAATGTTACAAATGCAAAACCTAACATACATTCGCTAGAGAGTAGATGCGAGCTGTGAGGCATCCTGAAAAATTTCCACTTACTGACCAAGTAGAAGAGCTAACAGGTCATTACAAATATCGATATGTTCCCCACTTTTCGGGCTATTAGCAATCAGGTAAAAAGCCGTATTATCTACAAAATCCCTTTTAAACAAAGTGGACCAATCTTCAAAGATGCCACCCCACTTGAACTATGAATTGACAACTATCTCATCAAGGTGTCACTCGTTTCGAGATAACATCATTTACCTATGAAATAAACGCAGACATAGCAAAAGTCTAGGCAAACTAACATTATATCAAACCAAAAACTTTACCTAGGCTCACGTTTTCTAACACACTGTCGTCAGTTAACACAGTAATATCTTTACAAAAACTCATCATTTCTCTAAAACAAATCAGTGTTATTTTCCCATGGTCATAGTAATATTAACATAACGTATCTAACTTACGAATAAACAGTTTCATTAACCAAGAGTATTCTAAAGCAAACACATACCTTCCGAGAGAAAACCTAAGGGGATGCGCCCCTTGAAAGGTGTGAATCCTGCGAGGGGATCACCCCGAAGGGGTGTAAGCGGCTTTACCCTTCGGGTGATCCCCCCTCGCAGGATTCACACCTTTCAAGGGGCGCATACCCCCTGGGTTTTCTCTCGGAGGTGTGTTGCTTTAGAAACTCTTGGTTAATGAAAACTGTTTTTCATTCGTAAGTTAGATACGTTATTTAAATATACTATGACAATGTGAGGAATTAACACTGATTTGTTAGAGAAATGATGAGTTTTTGTAAGATATTACTTTGTTAACTGACGATGATGTGTTAGAAAGCGTGAGGCTAGGTTAAGTTTTTGTTGAATAATGTAGGTTGCCCTAGACTCTTTTGCTAATGTCTGCGTTTATTCATAGGTCAAATAATGTTATACTCGAAAACGAGTGACACTTTGATGAAGATATGTCAATTCATATTCCAAGATGTGGCATCTTGATAGATTGGTTCACTTTGTTAAGGATTTTGTTAGATAAATACGTTCTTTTACCTGTTCCTGTAATATGCTCGAAAAGTGTGAACATATCGAATATTGTATAACCTGTTAGCTACTTTACCTTGGATAAGTAGGGAATTTTCAGGATTTTAGCTGATTATTCATACGCATGTATGTTAGGTTGTGCCATTTGTACGATTATAATTTCCTAGTCGCAGTTAATGATTGTTGACCTTTATGTTGATGCTAAACTTTGGGTTAAGGCCATATTTTATTCGTTTAGTTATCCCTATTAAAGAATCATATTTTTTTATATGTTTATGTTTGTCGTCATATATTTATCTTGAATATTTATACTTTGAATCAAATTAAGCTCAATAGATCCACAGAAACATATTGGTGACGCTGGGGAACTGCTACGTATATGTAGGGTTTGATTTACTGAATTTACGAGATTTATCTGCATTATAAATCAGTAAATTATTACGTTTTACTGTGATATTTACTGTCAATGAGCACTTATTTTTATTTATGTAGGATAAAATTTTTGGTTTATTTGTGCTATGTTGGTTAAAACTTTGTTAGGTTTGCATAAATATTACGCTAGGGGATTATGATATTTAGCCGAGGTTATGATGAATTTTTTTGATAAATTTTACGAAGTGATGTTAAAACATCTTGTTACTCAGCATTTATATCTTTGTCAGATCATGACGATTAGACAGGTTATGCTAAGAACTTTTGTTAAATATTACGATGTTAATGTAAAATTAGCATTGATATTTAGAGATGATGCTTTGAAAAGTGTAGTAGGTTGCTATTGCATGATTGTTAGTAGCTTTTATGCTGTTAAGTGCAAAGTTTGTTAATGTTAGTGGTTATTCGCACCGTAAGGGGTTGTCTATGTTTGTCGTTTGTACATCATATTCTTAGTTCAGGTTTTGTTATGTTAGCTTTATTATATCGGAAACTTTTTACGTTAGCATACTTTCGCTGCTCTGTATGATAATTAAACCAGTGTATAAATAAATCTTTTAAATATTTACCCGTTAAAGTAAAATTAACGTTAATATTTAGACGAGTTATGTTTGGTAAAAGTATGAATAGGTTTACGTTTTGTATGCAAGTCAGTTCACTTTACAGCGTGTAAGGTGGAACTTTAGTAATGTTAACAGTTTATCGTGCTTAAGTTGTGATTAAGATTCGTCGTTGAATTATTTTCTTAGGCTTCTGTATAGCTTATGTTAGCTTTATTAATGTGAAAACAATGTACGTTATTTCCAAATTCGTGTGATATATCAAATAGCAACAGTATCTTTGTACTTAGTCTAATTGGTTGTTGTTGTCGTCTGAACGAGAAATACATATTGCACCTTTTTGAACTGATATGTTCATTCGTTACGTCTATCTTGTGTTTTTATCTCTTCTGAGATTGTTAAACAGGAGAGAATAAGCTTCATGTACATTTAAGGGAGTTTAAAAATGACACTATCTTTCTTCAGTTATGGATAGTTTTTTCTCAGTGTTGAGGATACGTGATGACGATTTCCCCGCATCTTCTAAACGCTTTGTAATGGGTTGATATCTTCACTGCAGGAGTTTCGTCAGCGTTACCCAACGAAGTGTCACTTTCGTATTATATGAGAAATTCCGTATAAATCCTATGTGCGATGACTACATTGCGTAGAGATCTGCAGAGGGTCAAATATAATAGTTTGCATCACTATTTATAGCAAATAGTTTAAAGCATTAGAAGATCATTTTTCATGTTATAGTTAGGTATTATCTCTCTGCTCTC
>JABUQX010127696.1:7500-10000 GCA_015478945.1 Trachelipus rathkii | reverse complement strand
AAGTATTATATATATATATATATATATATATATATATATATATATATATATATATATATATATATATATATATATATATATATATATATATATATATATATATATATATATATATATATATATATATATATATATATATATATATACCCTTTCAAAACCCTTTTCCCTCTTCCTCTGCGACTTTACGTTGGCGTACTATCTTTTCTTTTTTTTTAGGTACTACGGCGGCAGCAGCTCGAGGGTGTTGAGCTCTCGCATTTCTCCCACATTGCGTCGCCGCATATCGAAAGCGTGTGCCCCTGCTTGACATGAATTTTGTGTGAGGATTGAAAACTCAAGACTTACTCGTTGTGGTTCCTCGTTTTTCGGCCACTTCTGTTCTGCGGAATTTCTTGCCGTAATCTATTTTTCCTACTATATTTCATCACAATCTTTTGATTTCTTTCTATTTTTAAAGTCCGCCTATGCACTCACCTGAGAGATTTGCGTTAGACTTGCGTTTGGTTGAGTGGGTTTTCTTATATTTTATTATTCTGTCCCACCTTGAAAAGGACCCTTTCCGTGAATGGCGGTTACCTGGAATAGGATATATATATATATATATATATATATATATATATATATATATATATATATATATATATATATATATATATATATATATATATATATATATATATATATATATATATATATATATATATATATATATATATATATATATAGTCACAGCTGTATGGAGAAACAATATTTATGATTCGAAAATCCATTAGGCATTTGTTGAAAAAAAAGAAAAATAGCAACATAGTCCTTGAATATAGTATAATATTAAAAATAAAACAGGAAAGTAATTTATTCTGGTACTTGTTTTTAGAGCGGAGTTTCAACCCGAAAGAGACAGCGTTGTTCGGCTTGTATTCCTCCGCTCTTTGGCTTTCTGATTTTATCTCTTTAAAAGAAACGGAATAAAGATAAAAACTAGACAACCCGAAGTAATAAATACGTCTCAAGAGGTCTTTATACGGCCATTATTTTTTCTACATGTTTAAAGAATCAACAATTTTGGAAGTGTTAGTAGGCCTTAAGAGACTTTATTGTCTTTGCTGAAATATAATAAGTATACGAGTATTTTAGACATCAAAGCGATAAATATGTTAGCGGAAGAATTAAAACAAAATCTTACTTTTCAAGACAATGAAGTCTACTCACTTATGGAAACACTTAATTATATTACAATATTTAAAAAATATATTAAAAAAAAATAGTTTCTATTTATGCAAAATATCACATATTTCATTAAAAGATGTTTATAAAAATAAAATATACGTTATTGTAGTTTATATGCATCTAACTACTTTCTTAATTACACGTTCATGACCATGGCGCGGAAGAATATGGAAGTAAGAGGGATTACGACGTGGGAGAGATGGAGCGGAGCTAAGCGAAGTTCCCTCCAGTTCACGGTGATTACACCTGCAAGTCATAAACCCACCGGCAACTGTAAATCGTTGCATTTGACCCTTTGGGTATTCTATAACTCTTTAATTTCAATTAATTTTTTTACGAAAGGTAAAATATAAAATTCGCAACAATCTAAATTAGTACTTGGCAACAAATCTTCAGGGGATCTTTTAAATTGTTATGCAAAGAAATTCCTTTTTTTTTATATATATTTTCACCTTTCTCTTCACATCATATAAAATTTTATCGTGTAAATAAATTTTATTTTCGTCTTCTCAAAGTAAAATATTATTACTTTGGCATAATCAATAGAGCGACAGAGTTGCAATGAAATATTTTAATATATATATATATATATGATATTATATATATATATATATATATATTATTAATATATATATATATATAATATATATATAATATATATCATATATATATATAGTATTATATATTATATATATATAATAATTGAGTTATAATATATATATATCATTCATTCATTCATCATCACCTCACCTTCTCTCCCCAAGAAGTTGCGTGATCATGCCGGCCGGAAACAGAAAAAGCCCAGCCTTACCGCCCCCTTGATACACTTCTTTAGTGAGAACTCTCCGCAGCAGAAAAAATCCACCCTAGAAGCTTTTACGGGACCAGACCGGTACCACTTCACGATGCATCTCGTCAATGGTAGGGATGTAGGGTTATCTCTTGGCCCAGGTGGCCACAACCACACCCCCTCACAAAACCCCCCATTCACTCCTTTATCACCTTTCTTTCTTCTCGCCTCCGCCAAACTCATATTCCTCTCCTCCACGCTTCCTACTTAACTCAATATATATATAATAGTATATATATAATATATAATATATACTATATTATATTTATTTTAAATAAATATATATCATATATATACGATATATAATATATATATAGTATATTATATATCCTAGGTTAGAAAATTCATTCAACCTTATTTTTCCTACCTTTTTTAATTTATTCTTATATTTTGGTAGGTAAGTAAGCTATAACTAAATTACAA
>JABUQX010127696.1:0-2500 GCA_015478945.1 Trachelipus rathkii | reverse complement strand
TATATATATTATATAGTATAATAAATTATATATATTAGTTTATATATATACCTATATATAGATATGATATATACTGATACTCAGCAAATTTGCGCGTCAAGTGTTTATAACAAATTTATGAATGATCTCTCCTTCTCTTCTCTCTCTCCCTCTTCTACTCTCTTCTCTCTCTCCTCGTCGATCTCTTCTCTCTCTTTCCCCTTTTCTCTCCTCTCTCTCTTCCGTCTCTCCAAACTTCAAAATCACATCTACATCCCCAACCCCTTCAGTTCAATCAACCTCTCTCACTCGGTCTCTCTCCTCTCCATAGCTTCCACTTAACACTCCTTCATTCGTATTTTGCACATTCTATGCACTCATAATCATGAACGACTTTTTGCGTTTTTCTTCAAAATTTGCATTTTCTTGAAAAGAAAGAAAAAAACGCAAAAATGTCGATATCTCATATGACTTAAAAGAAGTATAAAGAAATTCTCTCTGTTTTTAAGGATCAAAATTAAGCGGTTTATGCAGTATACGCCAGTACTAACATACATATGAATATATATATATATAATAATATATAATATATATATATATATATATATATAAATAATATATATATATATATATATAGATAAATATATATATATATATATATATATATATATATCGAATTATAATATATATAGATAATATTATACATTTATCATATATATTATATATATATATAATATATAATAATATGAGTATTATATAATATATAATATTAATATATAAATAAATATATAGATATATAATATATTTATATATATATTATATATAGTATATATATATTATATAAATATATATATATAGATATATACAGTATATATATTAATATATATATATCTATATATATAATAATATATATATATATTAAGTATATATATATAAATAGTATATATATATAATTAATATAATATATATAGTCAAAATTGTGGATCCGTTTTTTCTTACTTCTATTGCTTACTATATGTGTTATCTTGGTTCAAAAAGGATATGTGTTTTCATGGTTGGTGCCGGATGATTCTTTTCCTTTGATCTTGTCTCTGCTTGAAGCATTTGTGTTGTCCGTTTCTGCTTCTTTTTCCAGGGGACCAATCTTATGCAGTTCTGAAGCAGTTCGTTCCATCATTCTCTTGATGTTCTTCTTGACTGGATCGGTTTTTTTTTTCTTTTTCTATTTCATCTTCGTTATCTATTTAGAAGAAACTGTTTATTAGACTGATTTTGGATGTTACTAGAAAATTGCATAAGAAACATATAAAATCTTTGAGTGCAAATAGTTAAATTGTTGAATAAGTTTTTAAAATAAAATTATTTATATAGAAAAAAATGTCATTGTTAGTCATTATCGTGGACATATTTTAGCAAATAAAAAACTAGTGTTATCAATTAAATATATATATAACGGTATATATTATATAAATATATAATATAATATATATAAGTATATATATAATATATATATATGATATAAGTTGAATTTATAGTTATATATTTATATAATTAATATATATAAATAATATATACTATATATATAATTATATATTATAGATATTATATATATTATATATATATATATATAAATATTATTAATATAAATAATATAATATATATAAAAGATAATATATATATATTATAAATATATGGGCAATACATCAATATGCAGCACGCGCACGACCTCCATTCGGAACAGTTCTATACCTCACCCTTAAGATCTATAGCGTTAGAAAACCAAACATAATTAACATGTATAGTCTCCTTAATAGATCATACGCTCTATAAACTGTCCATGTAATTTGTAATTCAAACATTAGAGATTGGGCTGCCAGACGCGCCCAATAGTGCAGCCGTCGAAAGTGGAACATTCCGCCTGAAGCCAGGCTAAAAACCTGTTTATGGTGCCATGCTGAATCCTGGAAAAAATTCTCGAGGTTCATTTGAAGGGTCGGATCTAGTCGGCGTCTTGGACACAACCTGTCCATGCATGGTTTGCTAGTACACCGCAAAAGCCTAAGTTTTGGACACCACATTTCATGGGAAATATGATGTCTTTGACCGCATACTAACTCAACAGCTCAACAACCATCCACATAACAGGATGCATGACCATCTCGTGATAGACTCGGTACGAAGTATCTGTTGCTTCCTTAGATAACGTCATCAATACACTTCGATCGTTTGTGATTTGAAAACATTTCTGGTAATGATTCTCTTTCGTATTTAAAAAGAATGTTTCGGCCATCGCACATCATGGGCATACTCAGACCAACAAAGGCACTTAGATCCTTTTCCCCTCCTACCGTCTCTTCACTGTTCATCCCTTGAGAAACATGCCGTGCGCTCTGATATTACTCTATAACCTTAGGTTCCTCTCTTTCCATTGATTCCTAGGTATATGCATTTCAGCTGGCCATCGACTTTTTTGTTTTCACACACGCTGTACATGGCCAATGCTTGTTACAGCAGCATAGGT
>JABUQX010127695.1:5000-39639 GCA_015478945.1 Trachelipus rathkii | reverse complement strand
ATTTTCTGGAAACCAACCTAAAAAGATGTTTAAGTTACGGGCCACATTGAGTGGTCGATGCTTCAGATTTTGTTGGCCGAGCCGACTTGAATGTTTGGGAAAGGTGATCGAAACCAGGAAGGTACAAAACAAGGAAAGTATTCTGTTTGTATGTTATTGGGAATGAAGTGAGAAATGGGATTGGATGAGTATAGGTGATGAATTTCTGTTAGCGAGAGAGAGATAGTGTGGAAGATATAAGCATGATCGACCGTTCGTTCGAGTGTCCGGTCGCCAGTGAGATACCAGAGAAGAAGGCGGAAAAACAGAGATGGGAAGCAAGAGGATGATGGAAGATGGATTAGGTGACAAATGATTTTCATTAAAGAAGCATGAATATGGAGTGAAGGAGGTAGGGTAGCAATATTTTTGAGAAGGAGAGATAGAAGTGAGAGCTTTTGTTTGGAGGAACTTCCAACTCTGAAAAAAAAAAAAAATTAGAACGAAAATTACGATTTTGGATTTTTAAAATTGTAAAATTTAAACATAAAAATTTATTACACTTTCCGATCTGGGTTTCGACTAGCCTGCCAATTTTAAAATCAATTCCGGCTATTCATATAACTAACAAAATTATGTATGTAACAATTAAGTAAATTTATTAAAGAAAAAAATGTAAAATAACAAAATTGCAAAGTAGTTGACAACTGCGTGATCCCAGCGACAAATCGTCGATCATGATGAAGAAATTTGTTCATAATTCTCTCTCCCCATTGGTAAAGCAAGTACCGAAAACCCCTTGCTCATCACATTAAGTATTTTTCACAAAATGTCTGAGATATTACGTATACCATATTAATGTTAATAACAGTTGAATACTTGTGTTAAGTGATAGTACATATTAACAAATACTAAGTGCAATAGATGCCGATGAATAACTCATTTTATATTAATAATTAATAGTGATAGTGTTTTTTTAATGTAATAATGTTAAATATATTAAAGTGAATAGGTGTGAGATAATGTTAAGGGGACTATGGTGAAATTTATAGTTCGCATAGCAATAAAACAAATATTATCATTAAATAGTGTATAACATAATAATATTAATAATTGAATTAATATTAATAGTGGATTTATTAGTAAACATACAGTGTATTTGGTTCGAGTTAAAATATAGTGTTGGTTATTATAATACATATAATGATAATATAAATGAATATTGTACAGATCATGATAAATAATTGTGCAGCGCCCCCACTGGTGTAATGTATTATTGTATTATTGTTAATAATTGTATTATATAGTAATATATACCTATATATATATAGATATATAGAACTAATATAATTATATAGTATATATACTATGTATAAATACATTGATATTGAATATTAGCATCAATATTATTAAAATATATTTTTTTATAGCTCTTTATATTAGTATTATATAATTAAAAACGCCCCGAATAAGCTCCAGTGTGCCTATAGGCACTCGCCAAAACCAGACGAGAGGTCCCAAGGTTCGCACACTGCCGGGTGGTAGAGAATTCGAGCTAATCTTCCCCTTTGGGGCTTTGCCCGTCCTGCTCGGACGTTAATAGAGTTTACACCCCCTCCTCCTTTGATTAAGGGCTCTGCCCCCTTAACGTGAGTTGACTGTGTGCTTTATCCCTGGTTAAATAAAACAAGAAAAACAAAAAAAAACAAAAAAAAAAAAAAAAAAAAGTAACAAGCCATTTGTTTATAATAACAAACTTCCCTTGACTTATCCATAAACGTTTACGACAACTTTGGCGCTTAGTTATAGACCCGTCGTCGTCCATAATAAGATGCCAAACACAGAGCAAACTAAATGATCATATTGATTTGTGCTCTTTTCGTGCTTTCACATGGAAATGATAATGGTGACGATGCCTGAAAACCATGTGTATTGTGAAATGCCTAAATTTCCTCTCCAACGTATGATTGTCTCTACGGGTGGGCTCATTCTCTCATCTACTGGCGCGCTTTTTCTCACGCAACACACTCATTAATAATACGTATTACCCGTAGTAATATCCGATTCCCTTATTTCATTTTATAATACTTAAAAACAATCTAACAAGTGTGCTATCAGATTTCTTGAGCGTTTTCTCACATCCTGCCACGATCCCTTAAGAACATGGAATGTGAGTTACATATGAGAAAAGAAAAAAAGGCAGGCTTTGGTAGAAAACACATTTGTCGTACCTTAGTAGCATCTATACCCTCTTAGCTTCGCAGACCATAGCTCCTCACTACTGACGAACATGAGGAGTGAGATGTAAATGAAAATGGTTACAAGGATAAATTTTCAAGAGCACCTGCAAAATAAGGTCAGTGAATGTAAATAAGATGAACGAAATAAATCTGACCACCAAATGAAGGAAGCGTTCAGTATATAGTGAATAAAGTAGCCAAATTACATACGTGGGATAAAATAGGCGGAAAGTAACAAACAGAAATCGCCCAATACCCCGCCGGGAACAAACCCACGGTGGACCGTGACTCAGACACAGAATGATTATAACTAGGAGCCGTAATAAAAGTAATAAGAGAGATGTTGTTTGATATACTTAAAGTCAATTAAAGATAGTGATCTTGTCCGATATATAAGAAAAGTAGTGCCCAATTAAAATAGAATAGTGATTAATGCAAAAACGGACAAACTTTATAAAGTAATTAGAACATGTTTCACAAAAAATGTGTAATTAAGTTAAACCCTCTGCATTTGTAATATATATAGAGTTTTCTAATAAGTATGATTTTAAGACTGAAAAGAAACTACACTTGTATTACTTGTTCTTAAGAAAAGAAGTTCCTGTAAATAAAGTATATGATTAAGTGGAAAATATAAGACGAGCAAGGAACATTTCATAGAATAGTGATATACGGATGAGCTTTCGGTGACGGGTGGAGACGAAACAATGGAGAAAGAGTGTGAGGAACATTCGAAAAAAATCTGCATATCACAAATTGGGCAATATGCTCAGGTATGATAGAAACCTTAATAGTCTATCTATGATCTAGGTATAAAAATAACGTTTTGGTTGATTTATATATCTGATGAATTTAAAGTATAGATAGTGATATAAGGAATCTATGCCTCAAGAAAAACTATATATAATATATATATAATGATTAATGATAAGTATAATATTAATATGAGAATATGTAGTATGAGGTCAGAAAGTGCAAAAAATCTGAGCATACACTATAAGACCAGACTCAGTGTGTACCACCCTTATACTCGGTGACTCACACAGTAGTTAACATCGTGTGGAGAGTGATAGAAGAAACCGATATCTAACCTGATCCTTTAAGATAAGGAATTTAAGTAAAGATTATACCGGATTAACCTGGATTCAACAATGTTACGTATAATAATGTTTTTAGCAGGTTTCTTTTTAGCCGAAAGCTTAAAATGGGCCAACCCCAAAATGTTTGTGGAGGGTGGTGGTTTCCCAAAAAATAAATGGAAATCTATAAGCGATAATAAATATAAACAGATTCATGCCAAAATCAGATTAGGAGAAGAAAAAAGAGTTATGCCAGTGGAATTAAGAAGATAACCGGTGGTAAAATTTGAAGATAACAGCTTTTTAACACAAATTAAAAAAATTAGGAAAGACTAAATCCGTGCCCAAAGCACATTGGCGGATTATTCGGATTAAATCAATTTGTAAGTTTATAGAGGATATAAAAATTGGTGTATAATACAAGTATGTTAAATTAAGTGATATGAGTTATAGTGATTATAGTGGAATACGGTATATCATAATCTAAATAAGTATATTTTATTGAAAACAAAAAATTCTTTAAATTTTACGTCCATGTATAAAAACAAATAATACCCACAATAAATTAAATAAATATTACGTAAAAAACCTGTTAAACTAATAGACAGAAAAAAATTAATTTTGCCGTTATGATAACCGACAAAAATGGATTAATTAAAGTTTAACTGATCTTATCGAATCAGACTCTAAATATGCTAAAGATACGATAAACTAAAAAAGAAGTGTATTTTTGTGACTATGCGGAGATAACGTCAAGCTATTTTGCTATTCATAAGTTCATATATATATAATATAAATGAATATAAAATATACTAAGTAGATCATATATTACCCTATTTATATATATACTATATAGTATAGAATTAGTATATATGAATATAATATATTATTATAAGTAAAGTTATATATAGTAGTATATATATATAATAGGTATAGGTTCTTTATTAATGAAATTCAAATAATTATTATTACCTAATAATAATATAGCCAATATATATAGTATATATTATAATATATATATATATATATACTTATATATATATATATATATATATATATATATATAATTATATATATAAAGTAAAGAATATATATTTATAATGATAATATATATATAATGATGTAAAGAAATATATTATATTATATAATTATATATATATATTATAGATATATATATATAATATATATATAGATATATATATATACTATATTGATAGTATATATATATATATATATATATATATATAAAAGTAATAATATAAATAATCCATGTACTTATATAATATATACTTATTATTATTAAGTGGATACCCTATATAGCACCAGTGTATATATTATATATACCTATATAGCACACTAACTTAAAGCGAGACGTTCGCTTTACTCCCTTTGCGATTGTGCGACATTCGATTAGTAACATCAATAAATTACGTCCCTGGAGTGGGAATGTCAGCTCTCAGCGACGTAACATGCGACATCAATGCGACGTTCCTATCGCTAACGTAGTAGTTTACGGTACTCTTACGACCATCCCTTGCAACGTTACACAGGAACGTTTTAATCGACCGTCGTTTTAGGACTTCTATTTTTGGGTGTAACTTTATGTGTGTATATATATTATATATATATATATTATATATATTACATTAGACCTTATAGATTAAATAGGAAAGCCCTATTATATTATACTATATTAGTATATTATATTTATATAAAACAAATATAAATGAATTAATATAATAGTAATATATATTAATGTATTATAGTTACATATAAGTTAATTACAGGTTACATAGTGTTTTAATAAATAAGAATGAATTTTGTTATGAACGTCTTTAGATTGCCAAATCAAAGTTTCCTTTTCACTTTAATTAAATAAAATTGTTAGTTTTATTTTCTCTCGAAATCGTTAGATAATCATTAGTGGCGTTTAAGCATGGCTTAAGTTCGTGTGCAGTAGGCTTCTTTCTTGTTGTAGTGCTGCTAACAACAATTTATTTACTTTGGTTGACAACACATGGCTTAAATTCGTTATCTTGTATTATTAGTTATTGTAAAATGTGATTATTATAATATTTTCTATTTTTTTATCCTATTATATATTATTATATTATATTATTTATGGAGTTATTATTATTATTATTATTATTATATTCCTATTATTAATATTATTAATTAATTATTATAAATTATTTAATTATTAATTTTATTTATCAATTATGATGATCAGTGACTAAGAATAATCATATTATTATTATTATTAATTATTATATTATTATTATTATGATTTGATTATTATTATTATATATATATATGTGATATTATATATATGATTTATTATTATTTATTATTATTACTGTATATATAAGATTAAACATATAATAATATAATATATTATTAATATGATCATTAGAATAGTATATTTATTATATATATAATATAATATATTATATATATAATATAATATAATAGATATATAACACTAGGTAAAGGATTTATATGATAAATATTATTTAATTACATATAATAATATAGTTATATTGGATAGATATATATTATAATATCATTAATAAAATTTGGCAGTACTGGTCGTACTCTTTTTTTTAAAGTGTTGACAACGGTAAAGTGCAATAGGGATGTTAATATACATACACAAAATCGATTGTATTTCCTAAAAAATGTTGCGATATTTTTTGAAGAATTCAATATGTTAAAATTTCAAAATTTTCAACTGATACCAATAGATATTTCCGTTTGAAACATAAATGTGAAAACAGAAATAGTACGATCCATGTGATATTATAATTTTACCCTAACACAAAGTAATTGAAATAACACCGGCAGAGTCCCTCCAAAAACTCGCTTTCGCGAGATCATACCGTGACTGGAGACATAAATTAATATATACTTTAATTATGTAGTGTACCTTTAAATGACGACATTTTGAAAAAAAATAAAAATTAAGTTACATAATACAGATGTTGGTAGAAATAAAATAATGGGTTTATAAAATGACTTATAAACATCAAACATAAAATGGAAAAAGATTATTGAAAGATTATATTACAAAAATTGAATTACTAATTTAGTATCGTTTATTTATTTTTAAAAAGATATCGAAAGCCTGGCAGTGTCGGCGGAGGAAAACAAAATATTTGTGTGTTGTTATATAAGTCACGAATGAAAAATGAAAGAATGACGGTTCGCAAAAATACGTTTACATTTTGGAGACGAAAAAGCGTATATCACTAAGATATAAACAGCAATGTCACATATACAACGTATGTGTGATGTAACGAGTGCGACAAACATTAACGTCGCTGTGTGTATCTTCAACCATCTGTGCTATATGGGATATATATATAAATATATATATACTATATATATATATATTATATATAATATTAGTAAGTATAAGTATATATATAAGTATATAGGTATATTATATGTATTAATATATTAATATTATCATATTTATCCAGTTATTATAATTTTTTATACATACATAGTATATAGCCCTATTAAATTATATTCAATAATAATGTTTATTAAGTTAAGGTATAAATTTAGTAGTATATATATTATTATAGTGATAATCTTAGTTATTAGCTTGACGCTCACAAATATTTGTAAGGTATATATTATAAATATATTGTTAAAATATATATATATATATATATTATATATATATATATGTATATAGGTCTAAAGTTCAATATTATATTTATAATAATATATACTAATATACTATATTATATAGGTATATATTATATATATATATATTATATATATATATTATATTCCTTGACCTTTTATTATTATATAATATATATATATATATATATATATTATATATATAATATATATAATATATATATATATATATTATATATATATACATATATATAAATATATATAATATATATAGAGACGAGAGAGAGAGAGAATAGTGAGAGACGGAGACGATGAGAGAGAGACGAGATGCACGAAGTAGTAAAAAAGTTACTGGAGTCGCCACTGATATATAGTATAATATATATAAATATATAATATATATATATAATATATATATATATATATATATATATATATATATATATATATATATATATACTATATATATATATTATATCATATATATATATATATATATAGGGTATATTTATATAATTTTCCAGGAGGGGTGGAGTCGGAGTTCGCGAAGTCGGTAATTTTCAAAAAGGGTGGAGTGGAGTCGGAGTCGGATCGCGGAGTCGGTAATTTTCAAGAGGGTCGGAATCGATGGATCCGGAGTCGGAGTCGGTAATTTGACATAAGAGGCGGTTAAAGTTGGAGTCGGTTGAATCAACAGACTGGTTGTGTGGATGAGAAACAGATAACCACGAAACGCCGTATGTGCTCATTTATGTTGAAACTTGCTAGCAAATCTCTCCTAGAATATCAATTCACAGTACGCTAAGTATGGTGGCGTAGAACAAATGTGCCAAAAGGAGACTTGACGATTGGAAGGGCAATTAGTAACAATAAACCGGTCGGTATCTTTGGTGAGCCCGAATATAGCGCTACATTGAAAATTTTATCTTTCGTTTCATGCTTCTTATGGCAGAAAGTTTGGGAAGGCCTAGTCCTTGTACTATTTATTGTATTTGAATATCCTGAAAAAAATTAATTAAGAGGTAACCTAAACAGTTGTACCCCCAACGAATATGGGCCCATTTCGGTGGAAGAAAGCAGATGTATGAATAAAAAGAATGTATAGAAACGAAAAGAAATAAAAAAAATCGTTGGCATTAGTTTGAATGCATGACTCTATTATACAAAAAATTGTGGAAACCTGAGGAGTTAGAATAGAAGAGTTGTAAATAGTTCTGGGTTCATACTAAGAAGTAAGACAAATTAAATAAATGTATAAATTTAGTTTTGAAATTGGAAGAGTGAAATGGTACATAATATTTTGCCTTAATTTGAACATAAATTCACTTGAGAAAAATAATGAGGAGGTTCCGGAGGAATACACTGGCTTATATGCAAATAAACGTCGGTCGTAGTCAGCCCAAAAAAACGCGTTGTTTTTTAGTCTAAGGAGAACTTTAAGAGGGTATTGTCTACAGCGACAAATCGGGGTTCACTTATTGTTCTCGCCCAATCGTTAGGGCTCGAAAATAAACTACCAGTAAACATCTGGAGAGAGGCTAACACCCTTTAGTGGTTTGTTCCGTTCGTTGACAAAATTCAAGCAATTTGTTTATTCATTGTATGTACGTATATGAGTATTATATATATATAATATATTAGGTAATACATATAAATTTTAATATTATTACCCTAGCACTTTAATATCAAATAGGAATATTTATTGCCCATATAATATATTATATATTATATAAAAGTTGAGTGAAATAATAAGTATATATATATATATATATATATATTATATATATTTATCATATACAAATGTATAAAAAATTAAAAACATTTATATTAATCAAATTAATAAATAAAAAAGAAAAAATCTCTTAATTCATTGACAATTAAAAGCCCCGAGCTTTTTCCTTAAGTTTCAATCATTAGGCCTTTACTTCTAGGGAAAACTGTATATTACTATATCTTAATGCAAAAGAATGTTTTGATGCACGGTTTGTTTTCGTGCTTTTAAATCGCGGGCTGTTCTGCTCTGCTGTAATCGTTTTTTGATAATTAACGTATATCGTGTTGCATTGAACCAGAACTAAGTGATCGTTTTAATATAAATTAATTTGCAATGCACTAAGGTATAGGGGTAATAATTTTATTTAGTAACCTATTTAAATTTACATTAACTATAACGCCCTAGGGTTCAAAAAAAATCCAATATAATGTCATTCCTTACGTATCAAAGTATGCAAAACTATATATATATATACTCTATCTAAATATATATATATATAATAATATTAATAATATAAATAATATATATATATATAATATATATAGTAATTATATATACTATATTTAATAATATATTAAATATATATATAGTATAATATATATCATATATATATTATATTATAATATATTATACTATATTATATATATAATATATATATTAATATATATATATATATATATATATATATTAATATATAAGCAGGGTTTCAATGAGTACATTCTTCTCACAGTTCTCAACATACTATTTATAGCGACTCGAAGGACCTCGACGATCCACAATTATTACTCCAAAACTGAGTTACTTGAAACAGGAAACTGGACGTAAATATTATGCCATTTATAATATATATTATATATATTATATATAAATATATATTATGAATATTAAATAATATTAGTAATATATTATATATAAATATATATTATCCTGTGAATAGTTTGAAGAAGGATATTGAAATGGGATGTTGATTGTTTCAGGAATATTGACAAGGAAATAATTAATTAATTCAATGTGTTATTAATTATGGGCATGAAAAAAACAATGCACTAAATTTTAGCTTGTAACTAAGAAAAACTAAGCTGCTACGAGCTTTGAATCTATTTTGTTGATCGTTTATATGCCGCAGTACATACCGGTTGAGTTCGCATCGCAACCAGAAAACAGGAAAGTAGATAGTAAATAGAAAAATTAATTTAACTAACTATCTCTTTAATATATTAATTCGCCAATTCATCCCCTTAAGGTATACAAAAATGAGCCCTATTTATTATCTTAAAGAAGGTTTATTAGGCTATAAGGCAAAAGTCGGACGGATTGAAACATTAGGACCTCGAATCACACTTGGGATACCTGGACAGATAGATCTATCACAGAGACATGTTTAATGAGTAAAAATAAAATACTTAACTTCACCTAAGCTTTAAACAAATAAACATTTAACGTAGATTCGATGATGGAATTATTTTTATTATTATTATTATTATTATTAGAGTTAGCATTATTATTATATCTTATGTACTTGATTAAAGTATTATTTATTATATAGTACCTCACATTATTATTATTATTATCTTTTTTATTATTACTCTATTATTTATTATTATTATAATATTATTATGAATTAGTTAGTTATTCATTTAATTATTCATACAATTTTATTTCATAATATTATTATTATTTGTATTTATTATAAATATGTGATTTTATTTTTATTATTATTATTATTATTATTATTCTCTATTATCTTATTTATTTTAGTGTATTATTAGGGTCAATTATATAGTTATGAAACCCCTCTAAATAGCCCATTAATATAAATAATATATATATAATATATATATATATATAGATATATCATTATATTAAGTATATATATATATATTAAGACTATATATAGAAGTAAATAGTACAATATCCCTATGGTCATATCATATAGGGTTATACCTCATATTTCCTATTATATTGGTTATTTTTAAAAATTATTCTTCTAATATTTTAATTTAATACTAATAATCCAGTTGGGGATTGAGTCTTCATATGTCGGAAAAGTGGCCTAATAATAAAAGGAGTCAATAATGCCTATTTTAGTAAATATTAACAGATGAAGGTCCTCCTATAAGCACACATTGGTATGAATCCAATGATTTTAAAAGTTTAATAGAATTTAACGGAATATTGACAGGGGGAATCACAATAAAAAGGAAGAGAGAGTCGAAGCAACTATTTTTATACAAGACTTTGCATCCAAGGTTCTTTAAACCTGGGCTGCAACCACCTAACCTGGGGTGAGCCACTCTGGGCTGTGACTTTTCTTGGAAGTAGAGATAGATATCAGGCCAATGGGCTTTCGTGAAATGTCGCGCGTAAGCATGCATGCTCTTAGGGAACATCTTAAAGAGGAGGCGCGGTTGAGCGTAGCATATAGTTTGAATTAAATTTATTTATTTCAATATAAGCACCTTCTCTATTATATCCTGACAGATATGTATTAATTGTTCTTGGCTTGGGAAATAAAGAAGTATCCTAGAAAACTTTGACAGGAAATGAAAATTACTCGTTACGTTGATTTTTCCCTCTCCGTTGTTTATAGTGTAAGAAATGGATTCCCCAGTTCAAGAGTCTTGGCAAATTCTTGACATATAGTCATGTTCGTGATACATATACAATTTTGATTTAATTACTTCAACCGAAGGGAGACTTACAAAACTGTCACATATGAAGCCTGATACACGAAAGATTGTGCAAAGAGAATTTTTTCTCAAATCGAATCTTCAAAGTTCACATTTAAGTTGGCACAAACCTTAATTTGGTAATATGTTATTTAGGCTAGATGTTTTATTTTTATTGCGAATTTTAACATTCTTATATTTTGCATTTATAAGTAAAAATTATTTATCATCCATCCTTAATAAAATTTAGTTCATATTTCCTGAATGAGACCTTCTCCCAAAGTAATGGAAACACTACAACTCTTAGTGTTTGAAAGTTGGAACCCTGCATGGTAATATTATACAAGCCTGGTTTAAAAGAACTCACCCCCGCAGTTCTCCCCACGACCAAATGCTTTAAGATCATGTTGCTGAATGCAAGCGCATCTACTAGTTCAATATTCCCTTGTACCTAGTTCTTGTCTTATTAATGAGAGTTCGATACCTGTCCATGTTTATGATACAACCTTGTATATGATCCATTCCAGTCATTTAAACGTGCTCAGATTATACTTGTGCAATTGTCAAAAAGTATCGTTGTTAATTTCTTTCAAGTCTCTAGACACACACCAAATTGAAATAGTAACCATTTTATAGGTAGCTTACTATTTAACATTAAGTGATTCCTAAAGCTTAGTTCCCGTTCACCCCTAAAGTTTCTTGAAAAAGATATAAAAGTCGCCTGTTGTCGGACAGATCTAAATAAAAAACTTTAAAGAAAATCTATAATAGAAAATATTGGAAATTAAATTAAAATTCCTATTAATATTTTATCTAAAAAAAGTAAATAGTGTCAATTGTTCAAAGGCGATTTTTTCTAACTTAATTTGTTTAGGTTTTTTGTTTTGTTAGTCGTCCAGATTTAACCCATTTAGAATAGGTGCAATGTGTTCTGTTCAAAATTAAACTATTAATCTTTTTAATAAACAATTTTAGTATATACTTCGTGAGTGGTCATTATTTATACTCGAGGAAATTTATTGATTATAATATATATAATAGTATATATAATTATATTTATAGTTCCCTAAACCTATATAGTTATTTCAATAATAAGTTATATTATATAAGAATATAGTACTTATTTATATGAGTATTATGAGTATTTGAAATTACTCCCATTCATTTTAAAGCTTATTATTAATAGAATATACTAAGGAAAAATGAATGCTCATCAGACGTGAAGATTTCTGTCCATGAAAATCGTAAAGGAAGGCGACACTAAAGAAATACACATTGACCGATAACAATTGGCGTTTGAGGCTACCCAAGTTACCACTTATCTCTTATGCAGGGGGAATGAAGCAAATACCCCATAGTATGTGTTCTCGAGCAGAAGGTGCGTGGATGGCCGTAAGCCTCCTTCTTTCTTATGGCGAAAATTATGTATGAATGGTATGGGTACATGAAATGTCAGAGGGAATAAATTATGAGGAGAAGAGGAGAGAGTGATGGATGTATTTAGAAATTTTGAATAATTGGTAATTTGCATTTTTTTCCGCTGCTGGACTGACAATAAAGACTGTTAAAGAAAGACGATGAAGATGGTGGTGTGGTCATAAAATGTAATGTACTGTCTTAGGAGTGTGACGGATTTTAAGGTATCTTATATTGTGCATATTGGAACCCGAACATGAGCCAATCTCCGTTCGTAATTTTGAATTAGTAAGGTGACCTGTGGCACAGAGCATTGGTGTGGTGGATTTTGTTTTGTGTGAGAACTAGAACACTACTAGTTATATTTTATTTAAGTTTGAAAGAGTCAAGGTATGTGTGGTTTTGTTTGACAATAGTCTAAAATGGCTGTAGTGAAAGGTGACGGTTGTTCCAGGATGAGTGCGACTTTACTAGGATTAAGATAACTGATATGATGTTGTAGTATGAAGAGTGAGTACCGGAGCTCCTTTACAATTGTAATTAAATGATGAACTATGAAGGGGTGCGATCCTAAATGGTTGGAATCCGTGAGTGGAAAAATGGGGATGGTATAACAGGTGGCTTAAGGTGTGGGAGAGAGACAGATTAGAGAGGAAATATTCCCCCGTAAAAGAGGTATATGGTAGGTAAGCCCAGTGAATTTCAAATTTCAGTGGGAAAGTTGTTGATTTCTGTGAATAGTGAGACATGTATGTAATTAGAACATTCTTCGAACACAAGAGTATTCATTAGTATACTAGAGTTGGGGTAGGGAAGAGATGGTACGAAGTGAAAAGTATGATTGGTATTGTGTTGGTGAATTGGTGAAGAAAGGCATGTTGAAGTATGTGATGAGTGCTAAATCAGTGATTATCAGAAGATCATTATATGTTTATGTAAATTTAAGTTAGTAGGGTATGCTTGGATAGAGAGGAAAGTTGGAACTTTGAACCTTGTTATGGAAGGAAAGTGAATGAAATATAACGGTGTATGAGAAGTTATAGGTAGAAACAAAGTCCACGTGCAATCATATGATGGAAAAACGATTTCAAGAGCACTTCGTAAAATAAAGTCACGTATGACATCGTGAGCAAGAAACTTAAAACTGATAACAAATACATTGGTATGGTCAAGCTCAATATTCTGCTCAACTCTGGATATCACAAATGAAAGGTAAAGCGTTTTGTAGTGTACAGTAGTGCACGAGAAAGTTTGTGGTGTATTCTGCCGAACTCATCTTGAAGATACTGGAACTATAAATGAATGAGTTAAAAAACAGTGAATTGTGGGGTGAATGAAGAGGTGAATGCGCAAAGCGGTTATAAGTAAAACAAGAGAACCTGGAGACCTTGAATGTTCACTCTGTCAGATGCCACAAATGCGTGATCCTTTATAAAAAAAAAAATGCGTTTTCGTTATAAGGAAATATAAATTCAGATTTTAACTACTTCGAGGTTGCCTGAAAGAGGAAGCGAGGCATTACGCTCGTGAATCACTGAGAAAAAGAAGAACTCTGCGCAGCACAATGAGTAGTGGTAAGACAGGAAATCGTGACCAAACTTGCGGACCTTTTTCTCTATCCAATATTGCAGAATAGAGAAGCTCTTTGCTGGAAGGCCAAGCGATCGAAACGGTTAATGAATGACGCGACAGTAATCGCGGACGCAAATCTTTCTTTCTACATAAGAAAAATAATGAATAGAGAACTAACGCTGGTACTTGTCCCGACCGAACATCTGTTACCCCGCTTAAATAGGCCATGTCAAGCAAAGGCTTCCACCAGCGATTGTTGGCTACCCAGGGACCCACCTACGAACAAAACTGGCAAAATATTGCGCGTTGCCCAAGTACCTATGTAAAACACCGGTGATAGTGAATGTGCGGTGATTATATTAGGATGGCTGCAAGAAAAAAAAATTTATTCGGTATTTGGCCAAAAAAGGGTACTGAGGCTATTAGTAAGGAAGGTAAAATTAGCACAACGAGCTTATTAATTAAATGGCTATTATCAAATGATAATATCTTAGAGAATAAGAGAATATCAAAAAGGTGGCAAGAAGGTATACAAAGAAATGGAGGCGGTAGATATCTTTATGATATGGATTTTTGTATTCTTTTCTAAAACACGAAGCTGTAAAATATGGAGTTGTATATTTATAGATACGAGGATTAATGGTAATAAAAAGTGAGAGAGCTATAAGTAAAGTACCATTAGATATAGGGTAAGGGACAAGGGGAACTATAGAATTATTAGAGTGATATTAGGTGATTTATAACTTAGAGTGCTGTAGCGGGAAACGTTATTAAATATGCCGCATGGTAAATCATATTTTTTGATTGAAAGAGTACGTCGAATGTGAACTGAAGATTAGTTGATTGCTGTGAAAGCAACCAAGGTGCCATTTAAAATGTGATATATAGGATTGATGTGAACAAATTTTAACATTTAGAATACAAATAATTGTGAAAATAATGAAAAGAGAAGCACCAAAATATTTATTTTTTAGGTATTTTAAGAACTTTATTTGAGGCGTATGATAAGATTAATATGAAATCTCGCCTGTGGTAGGTTTTAGGAAATATTCGGTGTTTGGATTGTTGCTTTTGAATGGAATAATAAAATTGGTAATTGTTTGGACTATAGTGAAAGGAATGTGGTCAAGAATAATATGAGGCGAGTTGAAAGTATACTTTACAAATTTTGTCTTTCCTAAACCGAGATTAGATATATTAATTTGCATCCTATGTAAAATATTTATTTGGTGTAATAAGTGGCTTTATTCATCAAGAGTGCATTTCTCCTGTAATGCAGTAGTTTTTAGGCAAGGATTATAGGATACATATATGGTTAAGGGGTGTCTAGACATGATGTAAAGACCCAATTGGGCTTATTGCATGCGGATGATTTGGCTTTGCGTGTGGAATCAAGTAAAGGGTAGAGAGTTTGAGAGAGAAGGATTAGACTGTCTTAGAAGACATGTCGCACGAGTCCTTCTCAATGATTAAGATTCAAGCCATCACTGAGAGGGGTTACCCGGTGTGAGTGAGGAGAGTCAGAGTTGTGACCCTCGTCCCGTTGGTTAGAATGAAATAAGCAATTTAAAAACCCACAGAAATCAAACAGTTTCGATAATTTTGGGAATAAATCCACTTGTGGATGGAATATAAGGAGGAATCGGTATGATTGATTGAGTTTGCCCCGATAGTAGTAATTAGTGGTGGAAATGGCGGTTATGGGATAGTGTGCTCTGGTTTTAGCAATTAAAATCCTTGCGGTGGACTGCTAAAGGGAGCTAAGCTGATCTGGTGCTAGCTTTTACTTTAGGGAATTTGAGGGTATGTTGTTACTTTGTGCTAATGTATAGTATGAAATACTAAATTGGTCAAGGAAAATTGAGGCGGTATAGAATCTAAAAAACTAGGAATTACAAGGATGTTCAGAAAGAAATGCGAACAATCTTTTATTGATACGCTACTAAGGTACTGAGAACGAAGAACCTTGATAAAATGAGAGATTGATACTCGAATATTTTAGAGAGTTTTGTACATTGGAAGCGGGGCTTGAAGAAAGGAGTAAATATCAGAGAATAAACGAGAATACATTTGAGCAATGAGTTTGGTCATATGAGCGCGATATAGGATAAGATTGATAGATTATTCAGGCTAAGTGTGTATTAACGTTAGAATGTAATTTGGTAGAGTGAAGTAAACTACTTTGAACAAACTATTTCTGACCTGTCGCGGCGATGCTTAACGAGAGAATAAAGCGGATTGATGTGTTAAGTGAAATGAGTAAGATTGCCTGACTATGAGATTACATTGTGAGTTTCGTGTTGATGGCGAGAAGAAAGCCTTCTATTGCAATTACTTAGGACGCCGTGATTATGGGGAGCAGGTTTTGTCGATGCGAGAGGATGCTTTGCTTGGGAGTGTTGCCCTCAGGTGGGGTGTTTTTTTCATTGAACCTTACATTGACGAGATTACTCAATAGTAGCAGGGATCTTCTGTCAGCCTAGTCTCTCTGAAACCCCTAATTGGCTCGCTCCCATTTTGCCCTCTGACTGCCGACGGGGTTCTCTCTTAAAGGCAATAAAGAGAAACGGGAAAAGGGCTTTCTTTCTCGACCTTGGATCTATGCTCTACAATAACATACTTCACCATTTCCTCCCGGTGTAGAGTGATAAGCACCTTCCTACCACACTCAATATATGGGGATAGGATGGTCCAGATGAAAAATACATATTTATATCATACTATAGAGTATGATACGTAAATGAGCTATGGTATTATTATTATTGTCTATATATTATACTATATATATATATATATAACTAGGGTATATATATCCTTATATACCGCCCACCTATAAATAAATAAATACATGCCCTATTATATGATATATAAATATCATATACATGCGATTAATATACTATATTAATATTTATATATACATATTATATAATATAATTATTATAGTATATATATATTATAATTATAACTATTATATATATATTAATTATATTTAATATATAATTATATATATATATAATAATTATATAATATATATATTATATTTAATCTATATATTATATATATAAATATATTATTATATATATATAATATTAATATATATATATACTATATAATATTTAATATTATATAATATATATATATATTAATATATACTAGTAATATATATAGTATGTTAATATATACATATATATTACAGTTTAATATATTAATATTAAAATTCTATAACTATTATATCTATATAAAAATAAATATTAATAATACTACCTATATATATATTTAGATACGTATATATATATAATATATATATATATTAATATACACTAGCTACTTAATACGTATATATTAATATTAACTACTTACCTAACTACCTTACCTGACATACATACTACATCCTACTATTAACATCTATATATATACTATATATCATACATATATATATATATATATATATATATAATAATAATTATATATTAATATATATATATATCATATATATATAACTTCATCTCTCTGATACACTATCATTATTATATACTCTATTAAATATAACTATCACACGATCAGTGAGATATTAAGATCATATATATATATATCACGTCATTTAATACCTACATATCTCATGTCAAACTGATTTTATACTTAAGTTATATCACTACACTACTACTATATACCCTTAACTATCATATATATTCATATATACTCATATATTAATAAATATATTATATTATTATATATATATATATACTATATATATCTTTTTTTTATAAGGCTATCCTAGATATATATATACTATATATATATATGACAATATATACATATTATATATACTATATATTAATACTATTAAATTAAATATATATATTATATATATATATATACATATATATAATATATATTATCTATAATATATTTAAATATTAGAGAAACACAGCCTCTCTTCAATGAATCTTTGACTTGGGTAAAAAAATAAATTATAAATTTATTGATTTAAGAAAAATTTGTTTTATATTTTAGTTTTATTGCTCCAAACAGATATATTATTGGAAACTCGTTAAGATTTTATAAAAAATTATTTCTGGATAAAGAGAAATATGAAAGTAGATTTGGTTAACGAGCGTTTCGGGTAATCAGTCATTTACCCATTCTCAATTGTACAAATATGTAACAATTTAACACGCCAGTCAAAAGCTTAAAATTTTGATAACATGTTAAATGAAGTGGAAATAACCAAACTTAACCGTTATTAAAATATTTATAGTACAACTAAATATAATAATGTGTTCTGTTGAAATTAATATTCTTTAAAAATCATGTTTACAGTGTTTAATTACTTGGTGCCATTTTTAAACATGTCTTATTATAAGTCAACATGTGGAGAGGAGTTGCAGGCTGTTCTTTATATAATACATAAAATTAATAACTAAAGAGGTGTCGAGTACAAGTAAAAGACGGTTGGAATACAACATTTCTAAGTCATGAATTTTTGCGAATTCGGATATGACCTTCAAGAGCTACGTTCAGAATTTACAAGTAGATGCCGTGTTCTATTATAGGTTCATGGTGTTATTCACCCCCTATGAATAGATTATGTGTCGCAAAATATCTCTTGAATGATCTCCCTTAACACAATTTATTCTCTGGAAACATTGCTGTAAGTTCTCTCCTTATCAATCACACTTTTCCTCACTTTCTTCAATTTCTTTCAAGTGAGATTCAAAGGCCTATACGCTTTCCTTACTTCTTATAACATCGAGCTGTTTAAAAATTGAACCTCCTACGCTCTTTATACTCTAAACTCTTTTCATTGCACTTATCCTTCCTTATCTGGGAGGAGTGTAGATGTGAATCTATGTCTCTTAGCAACAGTCTCAGCCTTTCTAGCTATTAAGATACTTAAGGTTGTTTTAAAGTCTTAATACGAGTTTAAAGAATTACATTAGAAATTGTAATTAGCTAAATCAAGCTGTCGTGTACTTTCAAAAAGTTTCTATTCAACTCTTCAATGGGAATTCTAATATAAAGAACTTCAATAATAACTACAAACCGTGCAACTGTTTCTCCGTCCACAACCCCGCTGAAACCAATATTATGAAACAGTTAAGCTGGGAGAGATAATCGTCAGTTCTTTGTAACAGTCTTCTTCCCCACAGTGACAAACCTAGAAAAAAAAAAATTAAACTTCCACTGAGTATTTCTCCCAAAGTCAACACCACAATAAAAACATCTATCCCTACAGTATTTTTAAAGGTAGCGTTACTTGTGACTTTAAAATTATTTTTTAAGATATATTAAATTCTAATTTTCATAAATATATTTGTAATTTATTTATTTTTTGAATATTTTTTTCCTTTTAGATTCCTTTTTTTATCATCATTTACATGCTTTCCTTTATTTCAATAGCTTTTAAATATAAACGCCGCATTGATGCATTGCAAGGTTTATTAATTATTATTATTATTATTATTTTATTTATATTTTAATTAATTTATTATTATTATATTAATTATTATTATTATTATATATTATTATTATTTATTCTGATTCACAGAAGTAAATAATTATTATTATTATTATTTATAATTATTGTTTTATTATTTTCATTTATATTATCCTTATTTTATTATTTTATTATATTATTTATATATATTATTATATAGCTACCTTTATTTATTAATATTATTATTATTATTTTATTATTACTTATTATTATTATATTCATTATATTTTTCATTATTCTTCTTAATCTTGAGACAATTATACTTTTTATCTGAAATTAGAAAAAATAATATATTCTCTATCAATTTATTTTTATTAAATTATATTTATTAAACCCTCTATTATTATTATTCATATATTATGTATATTATTATTAATAATTATATTATATTTATTATTTATTATAAATGTTAGCAATTTTTTTCTTGTGTTTTTTTATATAATAATTTTTATTGCTTTTAAATGTTATTATAAATTCATTTATCATAATATATTATTTATTATTATTATGTAATGAATTATAAGCAAGGATTATTATATTAATCTTAAATTATTATTAATATATTCATACACTGAATACTTTTAGAATTGTTATTTTCAAGTATTATATAAATTTATTATTATTTATATAATTTTATTAATTCTTCTATCCGTTATTAGCAAATATTTGATTATTTATCAAACTTATATATTATTATTATCTATATACTATTACTATTATTTTATCTATACTTATTATTATTATTTTATTAATTATTATTATAAACTATAATATTATATTTAATTATTATTTATTTATTAATTATTATTATTTAAATATTATTATTTTATTATTATTATTTTTTTATTATTAAGTACTTATTATTAAGTATTATATATTACTACTATTATTCTATTTATATTCAATATATTATTATTATTATATTATTATTTAATTATCTATTTATATCATGATTATTATTATTTACATTTTTAATTATTAATCTATTCATTAATTATTATTATTATTATTATTATTATTTACCGTTATTAATTAATTATAGACTCTTTGTTATTATTAATTATATTATTATATTATTTATTAATCATTATTTATATATTTAATTTATTAATCTATATATTTATAATTATTATTATTATTATTATTATATTATATAATTCTTCTTCTCTTTTAATTGTAGTTTTCAGTATTCATTATTTTTATTCATTGTCTCATTATTAGATTATGATAATCATATAATTATTATCCAATATTTATTAAGGTTATTATTATTTATTATTCATATTATTTTGGGCTCAATGGACCAAAACGTCCCCCTAGTAGCCCTTTTCCATCTATATTAATATCCTTGTGATATTAATATAATATAATAATTGACTAATATATACATTATCTTAACTAGTATACATTATAATTTCGGTAATCAGTACAGTTGCTCGTTAATTTCGATCTCACCCTATAATATATATATTATATATATATATAATTATATCTACATATAATATATATATATATATATATATATATATACATATATTATATATATAAATATGTAATATTATATAATATATAGATATATATATATATATATCATATACTATTATATATATCATTATATACATATATATATATACTATATATATATATAGTATGAAACGCTAATATATAATATATATTAGTCATAATAATAAATATTAACTAGCTCCTACATAATAATCCTACTCATTCCTATAATATATTTAAATAGGTATACGTATAATATATAATAATAATATAAATAACATTATTTTATTTTATAGAGTAATATAATATAGAAATGATATATATATTATATGTAGATATAAAAGTATATATCCTATTAGATAGTTATATATATATAAATATAATATTAAAGTCCATATTAATTCAAACGCTATCACTCTTAGATAGTATATAGTATAATAAGTACTTTTTATTGTAGAACTTACTATACTCACTACTACATATATACACTCAAATAACGTCATATATACTATATATATATACTCATATTACTATATAATATAATATACTTATATATATTAACGTATACTATATTAAAATTATAGCTATATAATATATATTATATATATAAAGTATATAATATATATATATCTAAATATATAATTCATATATACTGATATATATATATATATATATATAATATATATTGATACTATATATATAACATATTATATATATGTAATAATATATATATATATATATTATATACTATATATAATATAAAATATATCATATATATATATACTATAGCTATATAATAGAGTAGTATATATAGTAATTATAATATTTGACTAATGTAATTAATACATATATATACAGTATACTCATACTATATAAGTGAAGTAAAATAAATTATATATAGATATATAGTTATCACACTTATATATATTATATAAATTTATATAATGACTCAAACTTTATTTTTATTATATATATTATAACTATATATCACAATATTAATATATAAATACATATTGTATATATATCAGTATATATATATACTAAAACTCAAGTATATAATTATATATATTATAATAAAAGGTTTAAACATATTATAATACTATATTTATATATTATATGATTATTATAATTAATATATACTATTAATATAATTAATTGAATATATATGTCATATACTTAATATAATATATATAATTAATATATATATATATATAACTATACTACTATATATAATATATTCAATACATTACAAGATATATATATATAATATACTACTATATAATTACATATATCATCTATACTATTATAGTATATATTTATATAATATAATTATATATATAAACAACACACAAATCGCACGGGTACTGAGCTCCTAAATTTAGAGGTAGGTTATATGTTATACTCATTTTTCTAAATGATGGATAATTATTATGTTTTCTGCGAATTCGACTACAGTAGAATATAATGCAATGTATTTGAAGGATAGATAATCTTCACTTATATCTAAATATATATTAGATATATATATACCGTAACCATATTTAGCGACTCGACCCCGAGATCTTATTTATATGTTTTTGAGGCCCGATTACTCCTAACTTATCGAGAGCTATTATTCTTGAAGCCGCTTTATATGAAGAATAATTTATATTAATATATTATATAATATATATATATATATATATATATATAATATATATATAATATAATATATATATTAATATAATATATATTACAATATATATTATATATAATATTAATTAATATAATTATAATATATAATTATATAATAAATACCTCATACTCACTCAATATAGTATATACTTATATAATTAAATATAACCTATATATATCATACATTATATATATATATATATATATATTCTATATATATATATATATATATATATACATAATATATATCACTATATAATATATATATATATAATATATATATATATACTACAATATATATATTATATATATATAACCTCACTACTATATATAAATAATTAATGTAATATAATTATATTAATATAATTTAAGACTTAACTATATATATAATACTATATATATATATAACCTTATACTATAACTATACTAATATATATATTATTATATACTATTATTAATATTATATTAATGATATATATATATTATAACTATTAATTATAATTAATATATATTAATTAAATACACTTTATATATATACTATATATATATATAATAAATATATAATAGTATATATTAATTAATTATTATATATATACTTAATATATATATATAATAATATATATATATATATATACTATATATATGAATATTAATTAATTAATATATATATTAATATATATATATAATTATTAATACTATATTATATATATATATAATATATATTAACTATAATATCTATATATATATATCAATATTATATATACTTAAATAAAAAATATATACTATTATATATATAATTAATCATATATTAATATATATTAATATACTATATACTATTAATTATATTATTATATATATAATATTATTAATATATATATTAATATATTTAATTATTATATAACTGTTAACTAACTTATCTCCATATAAAGTACTATAATATGGCTAATGATCTCATTCTAGTGACAATAATAATATAGCCGCATATATATACACTTATCATGAGTGGGATAATACATCACCATTACGCGAAATATAGGTAGTCCTTGGGATATTACACGGGATATATATCTTAAAACTGACTTAAAATTCAGCTGGTACTTGACCAGGCTATTACATCGTACGGAATAATTGCCTGAGGGATATAAGTTTATCAACCATTATAAGAAGGTCACATAAGCCACTTAAATCACCACATGTATATAATTACTCATTTAACGGTCCAGTGATATATTGGTGAACCGAAATATGATATACTAGTCATATCAATTATAGATTAAGTAGAGATAAATATTAGCTCACTAATATCCCTCGACTCTATCCACCTATAAGTCTTCAAAGCCTTATGTAGCCCTGTCGCACCCCATGCTGAGGCGGAGTGTCTCTGTGTACTCCCTACAAGAAGCTAAGGTGTATGCGACCTAATCACATTATGACTCCATTGCCTATTTTTTTATTTTAGGTTAGTTAAACTTAACTGTAAACAGAATGGTAGTACAGTAGAGATAATTCAACCTTAAACTTGATAATATTGAGAAGAAAGGTCTTTTATCCTTATAATTTATGCTTAATATAGGACCCACTACGGTAAATCAGATCACTACTGGATGATGCCATAAGACAAGTTTACTAGATAGGATAGTAGTTCGATAACCGTACCACTCACAACGCACTATATACGACCATTGCCCGTATCAGAGAGAATTATTGAGTCATAGTATAATATTGAGGAAACTCAGTATTTCAACATAAACGTCTCAAACATAAAGATAATCAGTTACTGGTAACGATACTCACGGTAACATCCATCACAACCCTTGACAATAGGAAGTGACAATGAGTTATCAATAGACCCTCATCCGATCTCCACAGATACATAATCGCTACTATGATCATATTACGTTACACTCTGTGTATGAACAACTCACATAATCTCAATAAAGTATAGCGTCTCATATGCAATGCTTAATACATATATCACTCACCTAGAATAATTACTCCAATGCTATTCATACTTGAAGACGTGATCTAGGACCGGGACCTTAATCTCAATTTAGTGATAATATACCTAGGTATCATACCTGTGACTATAACGTTATGCAGAAGATGCTAGAGTATGTATCTACACAAAATTATGTCTGGAAGTACGTTAGGCCACCTTAAAATTATAAAATAGCTCCGATTAATTTTACTGACTCACATAACTATTAACCTATTAACTGGGGTCACTGTTATAAAAATCCCATTTAAAAGCGGTAACACCATTTAAAATACTACCAAGGAGTAATACATGTATATATATATATTATTTTTTAATTGTTTTATTATATAGGTTGAGTGTATATAAAATATTCAGCATATTGAGTGACATTACTAATAGGTGACACGTTTCGTTATTTTAATACGTAGGATTATCACTGAATTCTAGATGTATAGGAGATAAGGTTAATACTTAACCTATGCTGTCATAGGTAGTCTCAGGTATAATATTATCGGTTCCAACACATTGACGAGTATATTTTAGGTTGATATAACTCGTATCTAGGTATGATATAACTTATTCAGCATAAGTATGGATAACCTACCTTCCCACTACCATCGCGATGTAATAATAGCTCACCTCGATGCATCATTTCCAAACTAGAATTAGGTTAGAAATAGGTTAGTATTGGGAATACATGCGCGTTCCCCAGATCTTCACGTCCAATGAGATCTATTTGCTTATTAATTAGGTACTACCCCATAATGAACCAATATAGATTTATCGCTCATAAAAACCTAAAGTAACCGAATTAATGCACTGGAAATTGGTAAAAATCCCCGAATATAAGATATAAGTCTGCAGACATGATATCCCAAAAATGATAACCTCTTTTGATGTTAAAGTTTGTCCGTACACTATTGGTCTGATATATATATAATATATATGCTAATCCAGTAGTGCCCTGTCACCAACAATGGCCACTGCACTCCAAATGTAAGATAAAATTCAAAACATGTAATATTTATTTGCTTAAAAATACTAGTGATATTTGCTCCACCCTGTGTTAGGTGAAGTACCGCGAGAGGTCTCTGTTATTTTAATACAATCCGAATAAAGCGCACCTATAGTTATATAGACATAATAAAAGTTTAATTAGAAGGTTAAGTGTACCTCATTAGATTTGTTTATTATATTTTGTTTTATGAGTACTATAACCTTACACTTTAACCGCATATAAAATATTTAATAAAGTCTTGCTATACTTAAGTAATTCATAAATTTTAAATACCTTATATAAACTACTTAAGTCAACTTATTAATATTTAAGACTTATAATTTAACTTATCACTTATGTCTATCTTATAACTAACATTACTTATTTTGACATTCTCTCTGTTATTATGTTCCAATTATACTCACTTGTTCATTTTTTAAAATCATCTAATTTGAATGTATAGTAAAAGTAAATTGGTTCACATTTTGATAACTTTTATCACTCACTCTGAATGACTACTTATCTAATTGTATAATCTAAATGCTGATATTAAGCACCATGCAACTTTCTGAGTTATGATTAATGTTAATATCATAAGTCAATCGGCTACTCCTTAGTGAATATTTTCTTCGAGGGATATTTTGCATTGTGCGATACATCACAGGAGCAAATAGTTAAGTTACATAACATCTCCAGTGTGAATATTGTATAGTATGTCTCTTCTTGAACAAATTATAATACTATTTATTATGCATCTACTCACATTTAAATCTCAATATAATAGGGCGATACACTAGACACCGCGTGACTAGACCGGTATCGTCTCAATATGCTGGTGATATTCTTCCTCTATAATCCGTGACCTCTAAGCAGCTACATTCCACCGTTGCAGTACAATATTGCATTAAGCGAAGCCCCAGATACCGATCCTATATACGTGCTATCCCTTCTTCTGTCTCTCGTCGTTATCTTTTAGATACGAGAATTCAAAACACTAACTAAGATTATCCCTTGCACGAGCTCCTGGAAAGTAGACTTTTTTCTTCGTCTATTTGCTAAATGCTGAGTTATAAAAGTCGGGGTTTCTCTATTTTGTGCGAATTGCGAGTTGTCGACTCTGGAGGATTATTCAGAGAATTATTGCCCATCTACCCATTTGCACCTCTCTGCTATTCCGACATCACGCGCTCTCTTCTTTTCGCTTTCGCTATACTTACCCGAACTGCATATAAAGATCCAACTCTCTACATCCAATATATGTAATATCAACAATTTCCTCGAAACTTTTAATTGCCTATACTTTACCACTCTCTATCCAAACTTATCCTCCTCCTTAACTTACTTCGCAAACACAACTTCGAGACATTAATCTATAGTATTTGACATGAATGTTATCCTTATCAGTAGTGTTTCCGACTCACTACAGGTGTTTCACACTTCCTGTTCAAGATTGCGATCAACCACCCTATTTTACACTCTATTCTATACCAGTACTAGCGCACTAAATATCCTTCTAGTCCTTGCCCCACCAGTGCTATAGTTTTCTTCGGTGTGCAGAGTCCAGAAGAACACATCATATCCAACGCTCAAAATCAAAGCCACAGGTGAATGTATGCAAATTTGATCTCTTTTTCGTAGGCTCGGATCATTGTCTTGACACTTTCCCTCCCCATAGTTACCTTGTTCTATAATACTATTCGAAAGGTGATCGTCCGGAATCTAATTTTCTTATCATAGTATTTGTTTGCCAGACCCATATAACCTTTATTCCTTAGCATATACAGTCCATGGTCTTTTCTCACAACTCCTTTTTCAATTAGGTGGCAATCTAACACATCGGCAGTGTTATATTACTCTACTCCATATAGTACTTTCATAGTCTTTCACTGCCCATATATCTCTCTATAGAACCGCGTCCCTTCCAATTCGGCTCCCTTAAATTTGTATGCTCGAGCCCGGATCTACATTTTTACATCTCCTCCTTTCATAGTTGGATAGGATTGTTGGAAGCATCAAGCAGCGTTACTTGATCCCTAGTGCGACACCTTTCTTTACTACTTGAGCGCCAAATATGAGAGAACTCCCTGCGATCACCCGACATCTTTCTACTCCCACTCTCGCTTTTCCCTCGATTTTTCATATAATGTCAATCACCCCTGAGTTTTAATGTGCCCCAATACGAGCAAATATATATTAGAGATGTTTCACCCTCATTAACCGAGTTCCACAGTATCGTGTTCAACAATGGTTGAGATAAGAATTAGGCAATTAACCTTATTTCTTATTCCATCTGGATATCCTCAGATTTCTCTACGTCCTCACTTCCTTTTGACAATATGTCTTACTATTTTTGCCCTCCAGCACTTGCCTTTATTGCTTTCCCACTCGTGCATATGATAAATCTCCAACAACTCAATTATATATCGTCATTTTACTCTCCTAATTGATACTTGGTATGATATCCCCTCTACACCCAGCCACAAAGGTCTCAATACATCCTTTTCATATAATTCGCCTCGCAATCATCGAGTTATCTGATTCCAAGATAATGTCATGTATTCTGTATCTTGTATTTCGATAACTAAGATAATTGTTAATCATGTGTCGCTAGGTATCTTTCACTCCTATATGGCCTACCTCTATGGATCGCCCAATTAGGCAGAAATCGACAGAGTGTGTACATCTATCTTATCCCTTTACTTGTAAGTAATGCCCACCCTGCGCCTTTATTATTAAATTCCTAGGATTGTTCTATTAAGAATTAGTCAATAGTGTTCCTAGTCTAAACACCTCATCTCCATTCCTTAAGATGACTCTCCTTATGTCCACACAGCCTGTATCTCCCCTCCAACTTCTTTTCGCACTCTCTCCCCATACAATTAGTCCAATCCTTCTTTCCTTCATTTCAAACAATCTAGCTCAAAAATACCATCTCTCAACTCTGCCCTTTTCTACCTGATGAACAAATGACGTGCAGAATGTCTTCCTTCGCCGCGTCACAACCCTTTTCACGTCTGCTAATGCGCAAGTATCCAAGAGGCCTATAGTTAAATATACTGTAGATTTCCCTTTGTTCTGCACATTGTCGTATAGCGTGCTCACCGGTGTTGGTCAATCTTAACTCCTAGTGTCATTTCTATTCCGAATTAGCCACAAAAGCATTAGTCTCGCCTTTGATATCTCACACACAATAGTGGAATGCAGGAATAGAGCAGCGAACTGAAAGGCTCTGTACTTGCATGATCTTCCTAGATCAGACTATTTGACTTCGTAGATACGGTGAGAGGTTCTGTAACATATTCCATTCATAATCAAGGTTCTTCAGAGAGAGATCAGTCCAGACAGACGTGAGATCTCTTAAAGTATATAATCTTTCACTTTCGGTCCGAGTATTTCTTGGCAGAGAGTTATCTAATCACATTTCAAGTATTGTATATATTAATATAGGTGTTTGCAGGATATGAAATGCATCTATCGCTGGTGAGGAACTAAGGTTATAATGCCGAATAAGAGACTAGTATTTGGATATACTTATAGTTAAATGATCTTCTCTAGTCATTTGATTGTTAATTTTCTACATATTTTGTAATGCAAACAAATAATTAAGCTCACCATTATGCGTTGATCTTTATGGTTCCTACTCACCCATACCCATATTATAAACTGTCCAAAATGTGACTAACTTACATCTAGTTACCAGTGAGAGACTGAGTCCGGGTGTAAGGAGCACGCACAGAAAGAACACACCACCAGAGTCAAATGATATAACAAGCAATGACGCAATCTAAAGTCATATTAATATCGACTATCAACTCTAAGAGGTGGTGACCCCCAAGATCATGTAATTTGAATCACCCATAGAGTCTTAAATCGTCTTCCTTAAAATAATGAGAATAATATATATATTAAATAATAAATATAAAAAATGAGAAAAAAAATAGATAAAGATAATAAAATATATTAATATATTATTATTATGCAGATCTATCATAAAACTGAATATAACGCTAAAATAATATCTATAGACTAATATAAATAATTTAACAAAAATAATTAGCGACCAACATTTATCTACCCTAACTATTTAACTTAAATAATGCAATTTTAATTTAAAAATGAAAAGGTATTAAATAATATAACCTAAGAGTTATATACAAAAGTGGAGAAAATTAAAATATCTACATATCTCCAATTTATTTATTATTTTATTGAAATATTGTATACCATTAATATTATATTTACTTGAATTGTAAATAAGAAATAATATAAATATAACAAAGAAATGAAAAAGTAATATAAACCTAAATAAAAAAAAAAATAATAAAAAAATTAAAAAATAAAAGGGGATTGTTTAAAAAAAAAAAAAATATATTAAACAGTAATGTTTAATTAGTTGATTCATTATCTTTTTGTTGTTCTGATTGCCACAACGTCAATCCCCTTTGACCATTATCGCACCGCACCTCGTCGTAGACGAGGTTACGTATCCGTAAGGTATTTAAAAAAAAAATTGAAAAATATATAAATAATTTTTTTCGTTAGATAAAATTAAAAAAAAATAAATAAAAAAGTTTTAAAACAATAATTTTTCTTAAATAAATAATTTTTAAAATAAATAAGTAAAGAAAATAATAAAAATAGCAAAACAAAATATACATATTCCAGATTAGAAAAGAAACATAGTTGATATTTATAAAAAGAAAATGAGATAGAAAATATAAATGTCAGCCTCTCAACTTTAGAAATCGGTTTATCTATGTGCGATGCAATAGATATGCCGATCTACACATGATAGAACAGAATCAGTCATGTAGAAAGTAAGGTTACGCTGAATTTGGTTGGGTAAAGATAGGTAGAGAGGAAAAAGTAAAGAGACGTTATATTTAATAAGCTAATAAAGTTCATATATATTGTACGACATTTGGTTACATTTGCAATTAATTATTAATAGCTGAATTCATTCCATTTTAAGGCTAAAACCCATTTTATTGGTAAACCCCAGTGGGCTCTCAAATAAATACCCTTCAGGGTTCTAAAATCCTCATATTCGAGATCTACGTCCTTATAAAGACATACATTGACATCAATATTGTATTATTAAACGAATGTTTACTAACTCGGCACCGCACAGGCTCCAATACCGGTGCCGGATCCGGCTACTTGCTCTGACTCCCACTCAGACCCCGACTCCTTCCTGCTTTCTTTAACTTCTTCTTCTCTTATGCATTCCATGCATCTCTCCTCAACCACGCACTCTGTGCTTTTCGGCTGGGAGCCCCTCCTAAGGGCTCACAAACACTCTTCAGGGTTTTGAAACCCCCAAAATCAAGTTCCACGCCTATTATAATGCATCAATATTAGATTTTAAACCAGGACTGAGGCTCAGTGAATCTTTATGCCGTTTCCACCACCGGCTACCGGCTCCGGCTCCGTTGCAGACTGACTCCGACTCCGACTCTTTCTACTACCCCGAATCCTTCCCCAAATCCTCCTCTTCCTGCTGGAGGGAGTATAAAATATTTACTTATACAATTAAAATTTGTTACCCCACACCCCCTAAGGTGGAGAGGAAGTGTAAGGTGTCTGCATACATATATCTTAATATATATTAATATGTTTATTTATTTTCAACTTTTCTCAATTTGTAATTTAACCAAAACAACGAGGTGTAGAGAGGTGCGGAGGGGTGTGGTGTAGAGCGTTGTATTGCCCGATGCGGCAGGGAAAACAACAAGCAAAGATACTGAATCATAAATTAAATATTATTGTTTAATATTTTATGTTTATTTGTCTTTTTTTTTTTTAAAAAATAACGTTTTTTTAATTTATTATTTATTTTTAATTTTATTTATTTATTTATTATTTATTTATTTATTTGTTTACATATTTATTATTTATTATTATATATTATCTATTTATTTAGTATTTATCTTATTATCAATATTTATTTATTGTATTATAGCTAATTTATTTAGTTATTCTAATCTTATCTCAATTCACATGTACTTATTTATTTCATTACATTATTTATTTATTTATTCGTTATTTATTTCTCCATTCAATGATCAAAGGTAAATAATCAATCTATTCAACCTTTCAGGTTAAAAAATAATTAATGACTTTTTGACAGGTAGTATCTTTCTATTTGTGATATAGAATATACCTACTATATAACATCTATATCTATAATAATATATATTAATCATATATAATTAACTATTATATTATATATATATATACTTATATTTCATACATATACAATTTTTGCTATCAATATATATAATAATGAATGTGAATTTCAAATATATATTCTGTAATTTCACAGCCTTTAACGATACTATAATATTTTAAATAAAACTTATTTGTAAATTTGTTCATTTTTTATAGAGCCACAAATTAAATATTAAAAATCATAGATTAATTATAGCCTACTATATATGCTATACAATACTAATATATATAAACTAAATATATACTATATATATACTTATATCATATATATATATCCATACATATAATATAATATAACTATATAAGCTATATATATATAATAGTCTAATTATATATATATATATATATATCAACTTATCGCTATACGTACGATTAAGATACAAGAAATCTATAAATATTTCAAATAATACGAATATTTAACTATAATATTCTGAATTCTAAAATATTTATTTTGCTTCTGGAATATTTAGTATTAGAGGTTTAATAATACTATTCTAAAATAGATTCAACCCTTACAAATTTTAAAACAAAAATATGTGACATAAAAAAAATCCAGCTGAGAACAGTGAATGAAATTCTGCACAACGGAAAATTGAATCATTCGGAGTAATCGTATATATGAAATCGTTTTATATTTTTAACAATATTAAACTTTTCTCTATATTAATGGTATATTCGCTAAATAGATTTGTCATATAAGTAGCATCAAAATTATATTTCATTACCTTCACAATTATCAATGTATTTTGCAAAAAAAAAAAGAAAAAGAAAGAAAAAAAAAGAAAGAGGAAAATCAATTTTAAATGTTTTCCACCGAACAAATTCCTTTTATGACTATTTTAACAAGATTTCAGTGATGATTGATGTATATAATATATCGATTGACGACTATATACAATAATAGATGCGACTTAACTATTAATCAATATCTTTCGATATAATGGAATACAAATTTTAACAATCAACTTTTAATCTTTTACCGTTTAATAATATGATGGAGGATATTTTGAGTATGTGTTTACAAAAAGATAAACAAAAATTGTTTTAAACAAAAATATGTTGGATGTTACAAGGAAAATATTTTTTAAACTTGTAATGGTTCAAATCAATTTCAATATAGGAAAAAAGAATTGGAAGTGAGTTTTTAAAAGTAAGAAATCCAAATCTAAGTTGCAACTGCATACTCAACTTTTCTAACGGGTGTTCTTAATGGGCTGATATGAGAGATAAGGAAAGCAGCAATTTTCAGATCTGCGTGGAAAACCACCCATGATGCTCGATTTTTAAGATGTTCTGAATAAAACTGAAGACTTAAAAACGTGAGGGATCGAAATACGAGTGATTTTAGCGAAACTTTAAAAAATTCAAAACCTTACAATTGTTCCGTAACCGTCCTCTCTAGGATATTGTAATTAAGTAATAAACAATTACCAACAAAGTATCCAGAAGCTCTGACAAACAATTGCAAGATCGAATTATCAGAATTTAGTCTAAATGACGAAAAAAGTTGGTACCACAATTGTCCCTAGCTAAGCTGCAAAATTAAGAAGGAAATCTATTAGAAAAAAATACTATCCCTGGAAAAAAGAGAATAAAAAAACATTTTTAGTTATCAGTCCGGCTACCGTAACTAAAACATATCCTAATGTAACAAAAAATAGCATTCACAGAAAAAAAGGAAGATACACTTTTTCATTTCCTTTGCAATAAAAAAAGAAAGTTCAAAGGAAACCCTACTAGAACGTAAATGGTTTTAAGCCTAGCGGAAAGCTTCTATTTGAAGAACGAAAGAATGTCATAAAACTATTTACTTTACTTTGCCTATATAAACCTCCTTGAGGTCTCGAAGTTCTGCGTTGAGCAGGTTCTATCTAGTAATGAAAGCAAGTTGGAGGAGTTAACATGGTTAGACCCTGTAGGCGAATAAATATGACAAGGAATAAGGATCTGAGACCGAAGTTCAAGCTTTTATACTCCCGTCAAGTAAGTAAAAGTCCGCGAAAATTGTTGCTAGAGAGTATAAAAACAATAGTTGAAATTTATTTATTAGCTATGAACAAATACTAAGAATGACTTTGAAAATTAGGTAATATGATTATTATCTTGTAGCGGTAAAAATATTACACAAAAAGTCGATAATACGAAAAAGAATTGACAAGTAATTTTCAAAAACGAAATATGAAACCTTTTCCACTTGAAATCAACATGATGTAAAAAAGTTAATAAATTTATTAGCACCTAACTGCTAGTATGATAATTAAATATATGCCAGCAGATTCAGTATGAAATTCTGATTCTATGGTATAAATTTAAACTTCAAACTTGGCACAAAAAATTAGAAAAGTTGGATTTTAGATTTTTACAAAAGGGTGAACT
>JABUQX010127694.1:0-17500 GCA_015478945.1 Trachelipus rathkii | reverse complement strand
CACTCAAAGGATCGTTTGAAGTTTCCACCTCGTAGTGGAATTCCCCTTTTAACCCTGTTCCCCTTTTTCTTATCTTTATTGGCAGTTTATTTTAAAGTTATATTTTCTATTTTTTAGGTGAACTTTGTTTATAAAATAAGTGTAAGACGAATGCCCTTTCTTGTGTCTTACTAAAGTACTAAAAGTTGATTTAATGGGTTTAAATTTTTTAGAACTTTGCCAATGCGTATAACAAGCGGACCAAAGCAAGTAGGATCCGGGAGGTTGCATTTGCAACAAACCATAAATAGAACCTTCTGTGTGTGGCCTCTTTCAAAGACATAAATATAAATCATCTTTCAATTAACCCAAACATCGAATTACCATCCCCCTAAACCCCAAACCCCGATTCGACATCCTAAATTCATGTGGAGTAGGACTTTCTCGGTCATCTGGATTTTAAACAAGCTGCGCTACTCTGCTTTCTACTCACAATCATGGAGGAACTCAAGGCTTCATTGTTATCCATGAAAAAGGAGATCGAACGTATAACGGAAGGAAAGGAAAAAGGAAGAACCACAAAACGAACATGTCCCCGGTGGGAAGGAAACGAAGGAGAAGACTATGGAATGTGGAAAAAACTCATAGATTTGTGGTTTCTTGCAGAAGGAAAGAAAATAGAATATCCAGCAGTAGAAATCATGTTAAGTTTAGGAGAAAGGGCATTCAAATTTGTGCAGGATATTTCTATGGAAGATCTACAATCAGTAGGAGGAAAAGAAGCAATAATTAAGCGATTAGATGAACAATATGGCAGGGAAAGGACGCAAGATAAGTTCGATAAAATAAGCAAGTATTTTAAAATACAAAGAAATAAAGGAGAAGGGATGAGAGATTTTATGGGACGATACGAAATACAGGAGAGAGAATGTCGCCTGGTCTGCGGCAGTGGGTTTCTGGTGGAAGATTTACGTTGCTGTCATGTAGTTGAAGCAGCAAACCTTACTAATGAACAGAAACAACTTACTTTATCGTATTGCGGAAAAGGAGACTGGAACTTTAAGGACTTTAAAATGGCTCTTATTACTCTATATGAGATGAATATCGGAGAGGAAAAAAAGAAAGAAGAAACTTGTGGCTGGTTTAGTGAGAAAGATCAAGAAAAAGGAGGTAAAGGATTGAACTTGAAAGGAAAAAATCCTACATATCCAGATGGGTCGTTCAAAAAATGCATGATTTGCAGATCGGAATACCATTTCGCCTTCAAGTGTCCTCACAGAGGTAAGGGAGTGAGGATGAAGACAGAAACTCCTCAAAATGAAGGATTCAAGAACAAAAATATCGGGCAGAATGAAGGGAGAGAAAGAAGTGAGAAAAAAGAAGTCTACTGCAGTTACGAAAAAGAAGAGAAAACATCGGGGCCATATGATGATCTTGAGGCCTTGATTGACACTGGTTGTAAGACATCAGTTATTGGGGAGAGATGACTAGGCAGGATAGTGGGGAGTTTGTCTGGGAGAGAAAGAAAGGAAATGTTGCAGACAGTGGAGGAGAAGGAAGGAACCTATGTATTTGGTGAGACAGAGTATCATGTTTGTAAGATAATTAACATACCATGCAACATCCGTGGATATGAGTTTTTCATGAGAACTGAAGTGGTAAGGGGAGATATTCCTTGGCTTGTGGGAAAGGAGACGATGGAACGGATGGACATGAGAATAGACATGAGAAGAAAAGAAATAGACATAGGTGTTCTGCAACAAAAAGGAGTAAAATGTCGGGAGAATAGGAAAGGACATCTAATGATCCAACTAAGAAAAGGACTCAATAAAAATTTCGTTTGGTATCAAGAGAACACCAAAGAAGATTTGAGAAATTCTCTAAACAGGAAGAAAGCGTTAAGGAAACTTCACATACAATTTGGTCATCCTGGGATTGAAAAATTGTGGAGACTGATCCTGGACGCATTTGAAAAAGATACCTTAAAAGAAGATGAAAGAAGAAGTATACGACAGAGTCTAGAAGACATGCAAGAAAATTGTGATGTGTGCATCCGGTTTAAAAGGACTCCAGCCAGACCGATCGTTGGACTTCCGTTGGGAAGAGTGTTTAATGATGTAGTCTGTATGGATTTGGGGGAGTTAGAAGGAGAAAAATTCTTAGTGATGATCGACAGCGCAACTCGTTATTGCCAGGCAAGCTGGGTAAAAAGCAAGAAACCAGAAGAAATCACAAAGAGAATTATGGAAAAATGGATCAGTTTATTTGGTGCCCCAAAAGAATTGTTTAGTGACAGTGGACTGGAATTCTCCAATGAGGAAATGAAGAAAATGACTGAGAGATTTGGGATAAAACAAAAAGTTACAGCAGCAAGGAGTCCTTTTAGCAACGGTTTATGTGAAAGAATGGTAGGCCTCTTAAAGGACTCTATCCGGAAGTTGAGAGAAGAAGGGATCCATCTCGAAATAGGATTGATGTGGTCGGTGGCAGCGAAAAATAGCCTGTCCGATGCAAATGGGTTTGCCCCTAACCATCTTGTTTTTGGCAGGAACACTGGTTTACCCAATCTTACTAGATTGGGAGAAGAAGAAAGGGTTGGAACATTGGAGGAAGGAGAAGAGAGTGCGATGCTGAGGAACGTGTTGACAGGCCTTCATAAAGCCAGAGAAATACACATTAGACAAGAATCTGAGGAAAAAATAAAAAGAGCACTCCGACAAAATGTGAGGGAACACCATATTGAGTTAGCGATACCGGGAGAAGAGGTATATTATAAAAGAGAAGGAGAAAGAGAATGGAGAGGACCTGCGGAGGTTGTCGGCAGATTAGGAAAAACAGTGGTCGTGAAACACGGAGGGACTATTAGAGAAATTAATAGAGTACATATCACGAGACTAGGGAGATTACCCCACAGGGAGGATGAGGAAGAAGTAGGTGAGGAACAATCCAGAGAAAAAGGGAATATAGATGGAGGAGGGATGGGGCCTACAAGACAATACTTAGAAGACGAATCCAGTAGTGAAGATGAAGGAGAAAATGTAGAAGAAGATCTACAGATTACAGAAGATACAGAAGAGATCCCCATGACTCCCAAGAAAAAAGAAACTTTTAAACAAGGAAAAAGGTATATATGTGAGAAAAAAGATAATGGAGAAAAAAGAGTATTTCAAATAGTTAGTAGAGCTGGAAAAGCCACCAGTAAAAAGTATAATGAATGTTTCAACGTCATAGATGTTGGAGATGGTAGACCCCAATGGATAGATTTCAAGGAGTATAAGAATATAAAGGAGGAGGAGGAAACAAGCCAGGAAAGAGAAAATATGGGCGGAGAGGAGATAGAAGATGGAGAGGATACAGAGGGATGGTACGGTAACTTTCCAGAAGCAGAAATAGAAGAAGCAAAAAGAGAGGAATTAACTAGTTGGAAGAAAAATGACGTTTATGAGGTGGTAGAGAATAAGGGACAAAAGGCACTCTCATTAAAATGGGTAATCGGACAAAAGATGAAAAATGGAAGTAAAATATGGAAAGCTCGATTGGTGGTGAGAGGATACGAAGAAAAAGAGGGACTTTTTGCGACTGATGCCCCAACGTGTTCTGGTGAGATTATGAAATTTTGCATGACCATCATGTGTTTTTATGGATGGGAGTGTAGAACAATCGATATAAAGACGGCTTACCTCCAAGGGAAAAGAATTGAAAGAGATGTGTGGGTTAGGCCTCCTATAGAAGACGAAACAAAAGGATGTATATGGAAACTAAGGAAAGCCGTTTACGGGTTGAAAGATGCTGCCAGAACGTTGTATTAGAGTGTGGTAACATCCTAAAGGTTTGGGAGGTATCAGGAGTAAACTGGAACCTACAATGTTCTACTGGAGAGAAAAAGGGAAACTCGCTGGTATAATGTGTACCCATGTCGACGATTTTTGCTACGGAGGGTCAGAAGAGTTTTGTCGGTCAGTAATAAATAGATTAAAACATAGATTAGGACCTAGTATAGATCACTATTCAGAATGGAGAGCAAATGGATCATTGTAGAATTTACTATATAATATTCATGTTAAAAAAGTCACTGTAGAAGTTATAATGTAGAATAATAAAACATTTAAAAGAAAGTATTAGAGAATATAGTTATAAAATATAGTTAAAATTAAAGTTTTATGTAAGTATGTGAGTGTTTAAAAAAGTTTATGTGCGTAATTAAGGTATGTAAACATGAGCGTGAGTTCGTATAATTGCATTTTGAATTTGTTCATCAAAATATTCAGAGTTGAAAAACATGCGTGCGCAACTGCGTAAGTACGAAAGTGTTTTGGTCAAATCGGGTACATTTTGAATATTATGTAATAAAAAAGATAAAAAGAGATAAAAATGGATAGAAGAAGAGTAGAAAACAGTTTAGGATTGAATAATAGTAAAACGTAAACAATAACATGTCTAAAATTCTTTTTATAGATAAAGAAAATTCCAAAAAGAGCAAGAAAAATCTGGTACCAAAGGCATAAATATTAGAGTAAAAATGTGAGTCTGGCAACATCTGGAAAAATATGACAACTTGGTAATGACGTCATCAAAACCAAGTTGAAATGGGGTGGAACACGCAAATTTTGGTCATTCTTGATTCTGATCCCGATTTGGGTAGTCGTCTTTAGAGACTTATATTATTGTGAAAATTCTTAGTTCTGATTCTGACCTATTATTATTGTGACAAAACTTATAAAAGATTTACGATTTTGACAAACCGATTTTGATTGACTTATTTGTGGAAATTTATCAAGGTAATATATTATTGTGTATAATCTGATTTTTCATAGACAGCAACGAGAAAACAATTTGGGGGATTTTAAGCAAAGGCTTAAAGCTTAACATAGGATAAGCTATATTTTGAACTTAGGTTTGTTGACCAAGCAGTAAAAAACATTATATTTCTGAACCCAGATTTATTGTTAAATAGTTGAAGCCTATATTTGAAGCTCAGAGTTAGTAGTGAATATTTGAAGGCTATATTTTGATACAGTAACTAATAATAAGTAACCGTCAATATTTTGAGAATTATCTTTTCAGTTGAAAAGTTAACACTGTTTGTTGAAACTTAGAGTTTGTAGTAAATAGTTAACATCAAGATTTTGAGACTTAGTTTTTATTTGAAGAGTTGCTGCTGTATTTTTATTTAGAGTTTATAGTAAATAGTTAACATCAGAATTTTGAGACTTAGTTTTCATTTTAAGAGTGCTGTTGTATTTTGAACCTGGGACTTTATAGTTTACATTCAAGGTTTATGGCAGTAACTTAGCATATTTTTAGAACAATTTTAAATGTGTTTTCATTTTAGGTTGTGAAAGTTACTTAACAACACTCCAGTACCGTTTTGGATTTGTTTACCTTAAAGTTTATGACAGTAACTTAGAATATTTTTAGAACAATTTTAGATGTGTTTTCATTTTAGGTTGTGAAAGTTACTTAATAACACTTCAGTACCGTTTTGGATTTGTTTACCTTAAGGTTTATGACAGTAACTTAGCAAATTTTTAGAATAATTTTAGATGTATTTTCATTTTAGGTTGTGAAAGTTACTTAACAACACTTCAGTACCAATTTGGATTTGTTTACATTCAAGGTTTATTAAAGTAACTTGACCAATTTTCAGCATAATTTCAGAATCACTTTCGATTAAGTTTGGTGAAAGTTACTTAACCCTATTCAGTATTAGTTAAATTTGTGGGCACAGTAACTATATTTTGGAAATTTTATGAATAGTTTAAATTAGCTTTTGCTTTTGAAATAACTTACTGGATTTTGGAAATTTTATAAATAGTTTGAATTAGGGATGGGCCGGATATCCGGCAACTATCCGGTATCCGGCCTATCCGGCCAAGTTTTTGACTATCCGGTATCCGGCCGGATATCATTGTTATCCGGCCGGATAACCGGATAATTACTTCCCTAGTAGGTTCTTCCTCGTTGGGGGAAATATTCAAAATAATTTGAAAATATATAGATTTATATTATATATATTATACTTATATATATATATATATCTATACAGTCAATATACTAATATAATATAATACTATATATATATATATTATATAATAATATATAATATTATATATATATATATATAATATACTTGTTTAGGACTTTCGAGATGTTGGATAGGTTACCAATGTCTGTATTATCTATTCATCATTTACTGTTTACTGACAATACATTTTATCTGACAATTTGGCTGGCGTCCATTGATTTCATAAATATATTCATATAATAACTTAAGCTTAAGAAAATTTGTATAAAAGAAAAAGAATTAATTGTTGATTTCAACCTTTTAATTACATACGCATTTAAGCCCTTTAAATTTTTTGTGTAATTATTACTTATTTACAAAAATTTTAATAAAATACTGAACTCAAAAAAATAACCGATTGTCCAGAGGCTAAGATATCTGGAAAAGGTTGCTTCTAATATTGAGGAATTGCGGAAATGAAGCTAAATTAGGGGCATTCCGCTAACTGCAGATTCCGTCAACATTTTTCAAATTATACGCAATCGCAAGTAGCGCCAATTATGCTCAGTTAGTCTGGTTAGGTTGCGGCCAATACAAATTCAACATTGGCCTCTTAGGAAGACCGAGAAAAACTTAGCGAACCCAAATATAGAACTGACCTACGCCCCCAAAACCAACATACACTCATATATTATATATATATATATATATATATATATTATATATTATATATATACTATATATATATATATATATATATATATATATAATATCATATATATATATTATTAAGAAGAAACTAATAAAGATACCAAGAAATAACATAATCTAAAAACATAAAGCAATAATAGATCCCAATACTAGTAACAATGTCTCAATTGAGTTATGTAAGGTACCAGTGTGATCACTCACCGTCTAGCGGGTGTTTAATATAGAAAATGTTTGTAGGAATATAAGTTCGATATTTAATCATTAAAGAGAATGGATATTGTTACAGTTAGGCTGTCAATACTAAAAACCCGTCTCAAACATGCGAATGATCGAAATGGGTATGATATTTATTTTTTATGGCTTCTGTGAAATTGCACATAAAAACATGAGCGAGGGCTCTTCTCACGCATTATTTCGATACGTTGTTCGTCTTCCACGCAAGGTACCCATAAACAACCTAGACGTCATCCGTAGACATATGTGCCTACAAAGCTGAAACTTGTTTCAATATGAAATAAGTTCAGGGTTAAATACAATAGGATATCCAATAAGTATTAAAAATATCGATTACAGCCGTCAACACAGAAATAAATTAAGAACTATACCAGTATGACTGCGTACCCTTTTAGATATTACATTGATATTGTACTAGTAGCCAATAAATAGCGGCCATGTGAATTGTGAACAACCAACTAAGCTATCATATGGAGGTTATGTCATTACCTACAAATTATGTGTCAAGTAAAGTGTAGTGAAACGATAACTTCAGAGTGTTTGTTTAGTCAGAGCCATACATTTGGAACATGCACTGTGACCAGTTACGCAGACGAAAAGCCTACATGTTGGACGGTTACATTTCGCAAAACAGGAGACTATGTCGGCAGAGCTTGCTGGCAGAATCACTGACAACGTATCCACATCGACGACCGCCGAGCCCACATTATTATTTTTTTTTTTTATACAGTTGTCACCCCACTCACTCCGATTCCATAGAGTTTTACAGACGTTTTCAAGGTACAGGGTCGATAGTTCGACCCCCTCATCACATACGGGATGGGGGTCGTGTCCGACATTCGACGCGAACTGGGGAAACCGTTTTTTTTCTTCTTTGCGTATACACCCTAAATCCCACGTCCTCATATACGGCAGGCTAGTTTGGTCTTGCGAATATCGAAGGACCATTTTACTACAAATTCTGTGTTGGCATCCATGTATCCACTATAGGCCATATCATTGTGCATGGTATGCGATCGTGGAGACCAAAAAGAGGTGGCTATTGATTCCTGGCGTGTTATTGATTGGCTTACTATGGAATGTACCTGACTTATTGGAAAAATTTTCTTTCATGGACGAGATCCGCTTTACCAATAACGGTCATGCTAAACCACGGTGGAACTTCCGACACTGCCGGGGAAACAAACCCCCATATAACAGTCCTAGCCATCACCGGTCTCATTTACTCAGTCAACGTTTGCGTGTGTATACTCAATAGCATGGATTAATCGGTCCTTAGTTCTCTCCGGGATAAGTTTGACCACAGGACACGATTACTCTACCATTTTCCTGCAGACCATCCTTGTTGGCCTCCTGAATGAATATACCTTTAAGAGCACAGCGAAGAATATATTACTAACATGATGGGTGCCCAGCACATAATGAGCTATAGTGACGACGACCTCCCTCGACAGAACCTTTCCGGGAAGGATGGATTCGGAGATCTAGTCCGGTTCCCATTTCTAGTGAGCCTGCGCGTCTCATCCCCGACTTAACCACTGGACTACTTTGTGTAGGGGGTAATCCAAACATACCGTGCTACGCTTGGGTTAATTGACCCCCCAGTATTCTTCCGGTCGCCGATGATCCGCCGTCGAATAGCCAACGTATCTAGCATTGCAATTGAAACTGGCGGCCAGAGGCTGATGGCATGTGATTCGCGTGGAAGGAGGAACGTCCTTCCGGAACAACATTTGTCAATACTGTATGTACAAGTTGAAACCGACCGGACGTTCTTCGCCGCTTCTTGCATGCTGCTGGTCAATAGAATTATAGGTGGAAAATTTGTTATGATATATAACACGTTATTTCACCATTCAACATGTATCTCCGATTATGATGAGCTGTCTTGAATACATTGTTTTCTTTCAATCTTTTCACATGTAACATTTGCTCTATATGGGACTGTGCACTACAAAGATAATGGATACATTCGCGTGTAACCGAGAACCGTATCAAAAAAAGCAAGAGGAAGAGCCAACCTCATTTTTTTAAGTGCATTTCAACAGAAGCCATTAAAACAATTAAAAACTGCTTTTAGAATACGCATGTTTGTGCACGGCTTTCGTATTGCGCGTGCGCAGAACCAACGTAACAATAACCCATCCTCTTATAGTAAATACAACTTCATAATCTTACACATGCATATTTAAACATCCCGTACTGTGATTGACACCGCCTGTAACATAATCGTTGAGGCACCCTGCCAGTATATATTATAGTATATATATAATTATACTATATATATATATTAGTAGATATATATATATATACTTATATATATATATATATATATATCATATATATTATATATCTATAATATATATATAGATATATCATATACTATATATATATATATATAGAAAATTACCATATAAAATATTATATACTATAATATATATATTATATATAATATATAATATATTATACCAGCGGTAAAGGCATAGCACAGGACTTCACATATTTCTGAAAAAATTCTAAGTCCAAAATCAATACTGTAATAATTATATAATTGTTTAATTATAAATATATAATATATAATAATATAATATGTAATAATAATAATAATATATATAATAATATATAATCTAATATACGCAATAGTAATATATAGACCTATATAGTATATATACAAATCGATATATTGATTTTGGACTTAGAATTTTTTCAGAAAATATGTGGTCCTGTGCTATACCTTTACCGTTTACTGTTATCACCGGGTATATAAAACTATATATATAACAGAACTCTGACCGATATCCGACGATATCACGGCCGGATACCAGTATCCGGTTTTAATTCCAGGCCGGATTATCCGGTATCCGGCTAATTCACTATCCGGCCCATCCCTAGTTTGAATTTGGCTTTTGCTTTCGAAATAATTTACTATAGCTAATTTTTAACTTTAGTTTTTTTCAGTTTTAATATTATTAAACAATTTTGATAATGTTTATAGTTATTACTTGGAACTTGGGTTCATTTGAAATATTTCAAATTTTTGATAATTATTAGGAAAAATTTGAACTTTAGTTTTTCATTTGAAATATTTTCAATAATTTTGATAATTTTAGGAACAATTTTGAACTTTAGTTTTCATTTGAAGTATTTCAACATTTTTGATAATTTTAAGAATAATTTTGAACTTTAGTTTTTCATTTGAAATATTTCAACATTTTTGATAATTTTAAGAATAATTTTGAACTTTAGTTTTTCAATTGAAATATTTCAACATTTTTGATAATTTTAGGAACAATTTTGAAATTTAGTTTTTCAATTGAATGATTTCAAATTTTGATAATTTTAAGCTAATTTTTTGAACTTTCGCCTACATTTGAAGAGCTTTAACATTTTTGATAATTTTAGGAATAATTTTGAATTTTAGTTTTTCAATTGAAATATTTCAACATTTTTGATAATTTTAGGAACAATTTTGAAACTTAGTTTTCATTTGAAGTATTTCAACATTTTTGATAATTTTAAGAATAATTTTGAACTTTAGTTTTCATTTGAAATATTTCAACATTTTTGATAATTTTAAGAATAATTTTGAACTTTAGTTTTTCATTTGAAATATTTCAACATTTTTGATGATTTGAGGAATAAATTTGAACTTTAGTTTTTCAATTTAGTTTTTCAGTTGAAATATTTAGTAACATTTTGAATTTTGATAATTTTGAGAATAAATTTGAATTTAGTTTTTCAGTGGAAATATTTAGTAATATTTTGAATTTTGATAATTTTGAGAATAAATGTGAATTTAGTTTTTCAGTGGAAATATTTAGTAACATTTGGAATTTTGATAATTTTGAGAATAGATTTAAATTTAGTTTTTTCAGTGGAAATAGTTGGTCACATTTTGAATTTTGATAATTTTGAGAATAAATTTAAATTTGGTTTTTGGGTAGAAATAATTGAAAACATTTTGTTAACTTGGGGAATAATTGAATTTGGATTTTCTTTTGAGATATTTCACGACATTTTGATAAATTGAGGGAGAATTTTGAAATTACTTAGCATGGGAAGTGGTTTATAACATTTGAATAGAATTTACATTAGGTTTGAAGTTGATTCACTGAATATAATTACGGGTTTCTTAAAAGTTCTGAATAACTTGATTTGAGATTGGAATATATTTTAGTAACAGAAATTGACATAACTTGAATTGGACGTACTTTTATGACTACTGAACTCTTGAGTTTCAGTTGGGAATTGTGAATTCTGGAAGATATAATTGCAACGAGATTCAGGTATTGACTTGACAGTTAAAACTGTTAATTCTGATGAATTATTGTAATTTGTATGTAATTTCGTTTTGGTGAACTTTTGTAAATAAAGAATTTGAATGTATGATAACTATTTCTTTTGTAAATAAAGTTGATTTTCCTACAGGTATTGAATAACCTATACTATTTTATGAATTATATTGAAATTGTAAATAAAGTTGATTTTAGGAGTTGATTTTATTCATACTTGAAGACTTGAAGAGCGAAAATAAAAGAATAAAAAGGTTGGTTTCTGTACCTTGTCTAGTTGAGATAAACCTGAAATAGAAGATCTAACTACAAGGAAAATAAGTCAATAACAAAAGAGTGTATTGATTAAAACAAATAAACTGATAAAAAGAATAATAGTCAACAAAAGATTTTATTAATAAAAATAGGTAAAAAGAATAATAGATAACTAACTAATAAGCATCTTTATTAATAAAAATAAGGTAAAAAAATGATAATAACAACAAAAGGTTTATTGATTACAACAGGTAACTTGATAAAAATAATACAAGACGAAAAGAAATTATTCAAGGGTAAGACATAATATGATAAGATCGACATTGTTTTGGTATTCATTTCAAACATTGTTTCGCAGGAATAAAATTTACACTATACGATCATCAAATTAAGTTGTCTTTAGATTTTACATTCTCTCACTAGAAGTTTTCTTTTTGGTAGTGGTTGTATTATAAGGGCCATCATCTGAGGGTTAACGACCAGTGAGTGAGGTTGTTGTTAATTTTTAATTTCTTGTCTCTAATATATTATGTGTATTTGAAAGTGTATTTAGTAAACACATTAGTGTTTGTTTCTAATTACACGTTACTGTGTATATAACACAGTCATTAACAATTGTTGAATATCTAATTTTGGTGGATAATTTAAAATTTGATCAGCCTAACCATAGGCTTAACATAGGTAAGAGTTTTATGTTTTCTGTGTTCTGGGTTTATTTGATTTCTATAAAATAGACCTTTACTGTATTTAAACTACAGTCTTTATTCAATTTTACTTTATTTAGTGCATAATTTAAATTAAGATTAGGTTTTCAGTCACAGACTACAGTTAAGCCCACCTTATAATATTTATAATTCCCTGGCCTAGGCTAAGCCTAAATAAATTGTTTTTAAATTTTTACCATTTTAAAAGAGAGTAGTTTATTTCTTTTTTAGGCTTTAACGATATTTAAACTGTAGTTGGGTAAGAATAATAGGTACAGCTTTAGTAAGCTAATAATAATCTTAAAAGTAATGTATGCTCAGCTGTTGATATCGTGTGACGTGTAAGAGGTGAATATGGTGAATAATGCCGCTGCTTGTGATTTGAATGCAGAGAATGTTGTTGTTAAGTTAGGAGATTTTAAGACTGAGTGTGAAAAATGTGAAATGGATTGAAGAAGAGTAGTTGAGTTGAGAAAGGAGGGAAGTGTTAGGAATAAAGTTAGTAGGGATGTCGAGGCAGGGAGGGCGGGATATAGGGTAGACAGGAATAGTGAGTTTCACCTAGGCAGGAAGATGAGAGGGAAAAGGATATAGGGTATAATAGGTCTGCAGTGAATATAGAGTTGTAGAAACTAGAAATAATGATTAAAGATGGGATCTCGAAAAGTCAGTGCAGCCTTTGCATTGCCTGTAACAGGTTCGACTTCTCCGATGGGGATGGATCAGAGAGTGCCAATGGTAATGTTTGAGTTTTCTGAAGGGAGAACTGATAAATTGCTAATTGGAGACTCTATGTTACAACACCTAGATAGGACTTTTCAAACTAAGACATAAAAGAAACGATTGAGAAGTATTTATCCAGGGCCAGAGGTGATGATAAACGTGGATACGGAATAGATAAGAGATTGATTCTACAAATGTTGATTCAGATGGGATTGTGCATGTGGGTACAAATGATATAGGCACTAGAAGTCAAGAAGAAATTAATAGCAGATATAGGAGATTGATTCAGAAGACGAAAGCTAGTGGAAGAAGGTGTAATTTTCTGAAATTTTTACCTAGGTTAGTGCAGGTCAAGACATGGGGAGAGCGGGCTTTAGGTGTAAATATCAAGGCGTTAGAAGTTATGTTTATTCAGGAAAAATAAATTAGTTTTTGGATTGTGTGGAGAGAATTTCTGGGATAAAGATCTTTTGCAGCGGATGGAGTTCACTTGAGTATTCGTAAAGGTGTTGAGCTTTGCACAGTACCAGTTTGGAGACTGTTTAGCAAAAAACTAGGGTAAGAAGTTGGGGGTGGTGGGCTAAATCTGGATTCGAATAATAGCCAATGGTAACTAAAACTAGTGGGGAGATAAATAAAACTAATGTTGTATACAGGTTTAATGTAATGATTGGAAGCAATAGAAAATAAAACCAGGCATTTCGGAGTATCAAAGTTTATACACAAATGCTCATAGCCCTTAGAAATAAAAAAAATGATGAGAATAATAATTATAATACCATAAATGAGAACCTAGACATTATTTGCATAACTCAGGCATGGGTTAATGAAGCATTTAATGGAGACTCCTTTCAGGAATACTGAAATAGAGGGATATTTCCACTTACTTCTGATACCAGCGTAGCAGAGAAAGAAGGGTGGATGGACATGTGGCGCTTTTATGTAAAAGCAATATTCAATCTCGTACTCAATGACTTGACTTTAAACATTAATCATGATATTGAATCAGGGTAGATATCCTTATATACAATAAACTCATATAGAATAGGGGCATTTTATAGACTCCTGGCCAGAGTCCAGAATTAGACTGAGAAATGGAGAAGAAAATTGAGACAGCATGCCACAAGTAAAGAAAAAGGTATTATAGTTCTAATGAATTTTAATTTTCCTGGCATTCATTGGGAATTCCTTGTCTTAATATGGACCGTAAGTAGTTCTCGCATTCATAAATTGCATATACTCAGATAAAACTTTATTGAACCCAGATGGCCAAAGAAACCCACAAGATAGCGATCACTATTAGACTTAATATTACTAACAAATGATGAAAGTATGGTGGATGAAGTTAGAGTTGAGAAGAGGGAGCATTTAGGACTTAGTGACCATAATTATAATTAGATTTAATCATAAATGTGATATCTGAGCCCAAAAGTGAGCAAGTTAATAAGGAAAAAAAAGATCTTATTTGGTTTCCAAAATGCATTTTAAGTAGTTACTTAATAAGTAAATTGACTGAGGATAAAAGTTAAAGACCAAAAACCGTTTTATCAATGTGGGAACATTCTAACAACAAATTTTACATCCAATCATGTGGGTTTTATAGTTTTAAAGATATTTACATCGAGGGTGGTGAAGAGAAAACCTTTTAGGTGCGAAGAGAGAGATAGAGAGAAAATTAATGAAAAGCGGCAGATGTTTTAAATATTCAAGTTTAGTAATAGGGAGGATGATTTAGAAAATATAGGAAAAATAGAAATGAACTAACCAGTCAATAAGAAACGGCAAAGAGAGAGCAGAAATTAATTCTCGAAGAATAGTAATAAAAAAAAAAAAATGAACCGTGAAGAAGTTTTTTAGCTATTATAAATTTAAAGTAAGAAAGGAAATTGGATCCCACATTAAAATTGTATGAAAATTTAGTGAGTTCAGATAGGAGTTGGTCAACATTTTCAATGCTTATCTTGGGTTCAGTGTTTACAGAGGAAAGATAGATAATGTTCAGAGACTAATAGTTCTTTGTATGCATTGTAACAAATAGACTTACAGAATTGAATTGATGTAAAAGATATTAAAAGTTTATTAGATCATATTGATCCAAGTAAAGTTGCAGGCCCTGATGATGGTATATATGCTAGAATTCTGAAAGAGGGTAGTTTAAGCTTGCAAAAGGCACAATGTATGTTGATTTTTAAGCGTAGAAGGATCGCCGTAGATATAAATTTGGTGAAAAAAAAAGAGCCGACACGGAAACGCGGAGGCGGCGGTAAACCAGCGAACAGTGATGGGACACACTAGAGGCAATAATGTGAAACCACCGAAGAAAGAAGAAGAGCATGAAACTCTTGTGAACTCCCTATTATGTTAAGAAAGGTCTAGCTAAGAAAAGATGTTGGAATCTATAGAGCCAATTTGATAGACTTAAAAACTCCTGCCGCTGTACGAGTAAAAAGGTTCTGAGCAAAACAGTTACATAGAATAAAGTCATATAGAGAATAATACTTTAGAAGATAACACAGAGTATCTGTGATAGACCTCACCCGCATGGTATCAAGAAAGGTAGTCAATGTCGACCAAACCATGTTAGAATATTAGACTCAATTACTAGACTGCAATTTGATGCGCGAGGCGACTCCACAGTTGCAATATTGTATATTTAGACCCTTTAGAAAGCTTTGATTAAGTTCCCCAACATAACAAGAGGAATGGGCAAATGAAAAGATCTATGCAATTAACGGCCGGACTATATCCAGAGATAGTAGGTACACATAACCGCGATCTGGAACAAAGACCAAACGTTGTGACGAGATAGAAAAAAACGAGTACCAACAAAACACAAAGCACAACAAAAGAACAAAATGCTCGCGTACAACCTAAACCACTCGGGCCACCAAACAACTCACACATAGAAACAATACGCATATAGTAACCAAAAGAAAAGTGCGCAACTCGATATATTGAGGGGGGTCACAATGGGGGGAGCATGGCGAGGGGGTTGGCTTCACGCTCAAAACAACGTCGGGAAGAAAGTGACTATTTAAAGCCACCAGCGGACTTAAAAATGACCAAAGTTTCTCCAAGTTTGCAGAATGAATACCACATAAAAGCTGTGCCACACCTCAAAATTAGGAAATAGTCGAAGAGACAAAATGACACCCCAGACAATTCAACACAACCTCATACCTTCCCGCAATAACGTTCATATGCCAGCCGATGCGGCCAAAGATCACAGTAGGACAAACCCACACAATAGAATGTTTAATAGATAAAAAAGTGCCTAGTTCCATATGTCCACCTAGCGAATATTACTCGAAACTAAAAGATTTTAAAACCTAACGATCATGACCATGCGGAAGTTGAGCATATGAGATCTTAGATTGGACCAAAGAAAAAGATTTGTGAGGGAATATAGGAAGTTAAAAATGGTAAGCTCAACGCTAATCAAAACTATTTGGATAGCTGACAATTAACACAGACACTACTAAACATCAATCAAGACTGACTGGGCATAAATAAAATCCGCCAATGTATGTTACACCAAAGGAGCAAGGAAAAAATATATACAGAAACTTGCTCAATAAATAGCTATGTGTAGGCAGTAATTAGAGTTTTAATGTGACAAGTTTGGCCCCTACTTATTTAAAAGACAAGACTATAGAATATGCTAGAGATAGAGTGCACGTAGAGCAACAGGATGATTTCGGGTGAGGGTAAGAGCATGAGGACAGAGAGGCTGAAAGGGAAGTTAGGCAATGTTATTCTGTAGAAAAGGCGATTCCTCATAACGACGGGACATGATACCAAGTCTACCAAAAATATTTACATCTAATTAAAGATAAGTAAGAGACCAATAAAATTTTTCATAGTAGAACGAATGGAACAAGAGTGACCAGGCCGCCGCCGGCCATAATAACGGAAAACTAAGAGGAAAGCATGCCATCTTGATATAGAGTGCAAATTCAGTAACACAAATTTTAAGAACCATAACTGGAATAGTCTGCCAGAGGAGGTTGGTTGAGTGTGACTCGATTGCAACATTTAAAGAAACCGGTTTAGAATGCGGTTGGATGACTTGGGAGTAATTGAGGGTATACTTCATAATAATATTGACCGAAGCAACCTATTGGCTACGGGTTTTTAGTTATAAAGCAGTTATTGCTTCAGATGGCAAAATGTGTGACCATAACTTAGTTGGTTAATGGCATCTGCTTGTATGCGCTTGGGTATCATAGTTCTATATCATCAATTAGTTTTACTAAGCCTAATTGGTGGATTTGTCAGTAGTACAACAAATTGAACAACCCCTCAGGGTGCATTTAGTGGATTCTGATGTAGGCATGTATTGGGTAGTGGGTGAACTGTCTTAGGACGAGTCTCGATAGGCCCCATGTGGCTTATATACTTTACTGTCTAACTATATTCCATACATGTCCTATGTTCCTACACTGTCCTAACTGTTAAACACTCACTACTATAACAAATAGTATAGTACGAGTGTGGATTACCGATCCTAGAAAGGAATTGGAAATAGGATAAAGCCCAGAAGAACAACCTGGAAACCTAAATGCCAGTAGTTCTAATGAGAAAGAGAAAAAAAGCGA